>CAAKHB010005663.1:284159-306742 GCA_901007665.1 Aeoliscus strigatus | reverse complement strand
AGTGTGTGTGAGGGGTGGGGGGTGGGGGGGTCTATAGGAGCGAGTCGATAACTGTCGAAATGTATGTTTCTGCCTTGAAATCTGGCAGATTTCAGTAAAACACAAAAAGTTCTAACCCTAAATCCAGTGTGAATACACATTTAGATGAAAGCCTTTAGTTTATAATTCACTGTACTGTGTGAATACAAGACTTGAAGCCCTCATGGCCATCGAATGTTCTAAAGGCATAAAAAAAATGCACTTTTTTCACCTTATTCTACAAACGACTGAATGTGTGCTGTGAATGAATAGGGGGCCTGTTTGTTAAGAGAGGCCAAATCCCATATGGTGAACAGCAGCTCCTCTGGTGAGAAGAGAGGCTGTGAAAGCCATCGGCAGCCCCTCTCCATCCATGCTCCGGAGATGAAGGGATGTAGCGCCTGCCTCTCCTTGTTCCTCCTTTCTCTCAGTCCTTTGCCTCCTCTCCTCCCTCTTTCTTGGCTAGGGGTTAAACTGCTGCACTCTAACCTCCTTGGCAATGATTTCATTCACTCCGTTTTTTTCGCTTGCGCTCTCATCTCAGAGAGATTTATTTCACAGTATGTAGTGGATTAAGCCCCCTTCGGACGCCCCCGGACAAAAGCATTGTTTTAGCGCTCGCCTGTTCGCTGTAACGGGAGGAAGCTACCGCTAGTAAGCATCCACAATGCGGCCATTGTGGACAAGGGCTGGAAGGACCCTGCCTCAGAGGCCGTCTAGACTCTGAGCCCGGGCCGATTGGAGAAACGGGGAGAGAAAATCCCATCAGGCAGTGGAGTGAAAGTTAACTAAGGTAACCTGCTGTGAACCTGATGAAGATGTCAAGCCAACATATGGCAAAAAATGTCTATTGTCAGAACAAGGAGCTTTCCCTCCTAGGAGGGAGGGTACGGTGGAGGAGGAGGAGACGCGGGGTGGCTAAAGAAGACTAGGGGGGTTGCACAACCCAAAGGAAGAAATAACTGTGGTGGTCATCGTTTTACTTCTGGATCAGTAGCTTTATTCTGGCTGGAAGGAGGCCCAACCCCTCCGCTCTTAGTTAAAGGAGTAAGCAGATTAACTGGCATCTTTCAAAGGCCACTAGAAAGAAAAACACACTCACAGACGTTTAGAACATTTTTTCCATTTTGCCAATCAAGTCTGAGGCTGCACACTGCAAATGGCATTACATTTCATGCTGATTTAGTGAGCAGAGATTTTGAGAAAAGAGAAACTTCTTAAATGATGATATGGTCCTTAAGTTTACTAAAACAGATTGGTCACACTATGTTGTTACAAATTAGCACAGGGAACTGACAGGACAAGCTTTAGGTGAGTGAGAAACTGCTTTGACTACTGAAATTCATTTTCACGCTTGCTTTTATTTATTTGGCATTAAGTAATTCATTACATCTGAATTCTAACAGAACATGTTTTCAGAAATGGCACAGTCACGATCATGTCATTTCCGGCAAGCACCAACAAAGTCAGGTCTATACTGGGATCAGAACTAGGTCTACGTGTGAAAAGGACTTGTAAAATCCAATACTTTGAATCCCCCCCAAAAAAGAAAAACAACTTCTAAGTTACAGCCTTTACCAGGCGGAAAAAAAAAAAAAAATCAAAAATCAACTGGCAAGCTTCACATGTGAGAGATAGTAGCCAGGGGGATTTTCTAAGCCATTTCTGCACGCACATCTGAAGAAGATAAACAACAGTCTCAGCCTCACTGGAAAAAGAAGAAAGAACGAGCTGCATAGAGATGATGTGACCCTAATAATGCCACATTAGTTGTTTCATTTTCCCAGCAATGTGAGAAAAATGCTTCAGTGGGGCGAGCGGAGAAAAAAAAAAGGGGGGGGCAGGGAGGGGGGGTAGACGAGTGGTGAGATCCACAGACATAGAGACAGAAAGAGAAAAGTGAAAATGATACTGTCTGCAGGCTAGTTGGGATGCAACCCAATTTCACAGCTTCACGAGTGAGTGGCACAGCATATGGATGCAACCTTTGTGACAGCCTCCGTGTATCAGCACATATCAGCGCTGATATCACCAGTCACATTCCATACTGGTCCAACATTATGTCAAACAGCAGCTCCGCTTCACTGCATCTTCAACACACACAGCTTGTTTTCAAGTCTCCTAAGCTAAAAAAACACAAGCGCATACAGTGTGTAGTACACCACAACATTCCTGCTCAGAATAAAAAAATAAGAAATAAGAAAATGAAGGTATTAATCAAAGAAGACTCTGTTTCTTATTTGTGTGAGCCCACATAAGACTATATGTTAATAATCTAAAATAACAATCTGAAAGAAGAGTGCTTACATAAGTTGTGCCATGAAGTAATCAGACATCATACAAATATATCTTGTATTATGGGATGTGTGGGTATTGGTTTGTTTGTTTGTCTGCTTGTTTCGTTTTTGTTTAAGCACCTCGTGTTCGTTTCACTTTGTATGAAATGGGCTATTTGAATAAAGATTGATTCATTGATTGATATTTGAAATAAAATTGAAAAAATAAACTAATATGCAATTTAACCTGAATATTCAACTGACTCACAATATACGTTGTTCCTATCAAATTTACTCATTTGGATCCCAAAAACTGCAGTCTGGAAGGAGGTGCTTGTAGCTTTTTCCAACAGCTGGAATAAGAAGAAAGCATTTGAGCACAACACAGCAGAAGTTTCCAGAGTATTAAGTCATCACATCAACAAGTCTCAACACAGATCAACATGGAGAAATTTACTGAAAAAAGGCTATTTGTTATGTGGTTGGCTGCAGACAAAAGCCATCAGCACCATGTGCCCAAGTGGCAAGATGTTGAGGTGCTGCAACTCAGCCATCTTCCAGAGCTCACAGCTGCTCTTTCAGGGGAAATCACAACAGTTTGGTACTTCAAGCTATTGAGCTTGTTGAACAATCCTTACGGTGGAGTCTAATGACACAGGTGAATTTAAAAAAAAAATGTTGTGCACTTGACACCATAAAAAAAAAAAAAAAAACACACTAAGAATAATTACAGGATAAAAGCAACTCCAAAGCACACATTCAAGCATGTAATCCTAACAAAAAGGAAAGAAAAGTCCTGCTAATGCCTAGAAACCATGGAAATACAAAGACATTGGAAATGGTTGTGCGCACAACCAATAAAAATCAGGTTAAGAGCTAGCTGATCCTAGATGAGGTGGGTATTGATGAAAATTTTGACTTGCCTGTAGGAACCAAAAAATGCTGCTCATCACTGTGTCAATGGATTGTTATCCATTAGTGAGCTGAATGGATTCCATCCATGAAGTGCATTGCTCCCTTAATGGTACTCAAAGCGCTGCACAATATTGTTGCTCATTCCACACACTGTCGGCCTCCACCAAAATGTGGAGTACAGCATTGCAGACACAGACACACCAGAAGACAAATTATTTTACATGAATTAGAATTTGCATGTAGCGTATGTAAGAGCATCACTTATTAAAGTTAAAAGTATCCATTGGGGTTGTTTTCTATTGTTTACAGGCATGGAAACACTGCAACCAGGTAAAAATGTCCTTTATTCATTGGGGCAATGGTATGTTAGTCTGATGAATGTGACAAAGTGTTTTGGATAACGTTTAAGAATGCTGGTGATCAGGTTCTGTCAGTCAGCGCCAGGTGCTGAGGGGAGACTTCCTTTTCTTGTCTTTGAGGTGGTTGGTTGCAGCATCAGAGAAAACACAGTGCGTAGCACAGCAACTCCTTGAGGTGAGGAGAGGATCGATCTCAGTTAATGTCATATGGCACAGCACCCAGAGGCAGCTGCGTGGTGCTGATGACAGTGAAAAGCCTTGCCTTTGGCAGCTACATGCTCGGTGCTGCTGAGCTGTGATTTGAAGTTCACATGCAAAGGCTGGTAGACAGACAGCTCTCAGTCAGCCAGTCAGACAGCCAGTCAGTCAGTCAGCCAGCCAGCCTTTCCACAGGGATGACAATACATCTGTATCTGTTAAAAGTCTACAATAGAACCTAATACCAAACACACTGACTGCAGTCCCAATGCGCTGCAGGACTGATGGTCGAGATACCGAAACCACAGTTCTCCAAATTTATCTTAAAATGAAGTGAGAGCTGCTGCTGCTTTTTACACAGACTGTCCTGTGAAACAAAATACATCTATATATGCTGATTATAATTCTTACCACATACCACTGAGGTTAAACGCTCTCTTTGCTACAATAAAATGTTTCAAAGTGAAATATAATTTGGCCTCATCAACACATCTATAAATAACTGTGCAGGATCTAATAAAATGAAAAATAGTTTCTATTACCAGGACCATTGACTGGGCTGAGAACATCTGGCGAAAGAAGGCTCGCATAATTTTGAATTTATTTATTTTAAACTAGCTTTTAAAAATGATTCACTGAATTTAGTACTGACAACAAAGGAGCGTGTCCTCTCATGCTGTTACTACAGTTACTCTCACGCACATTCTGGTGCAGGACGCAGTTAAACACTAGTCCTGCTATAAAACATAATAATAATCATCAAATAAAACAGAGTGAGCACCCAGAGTGAGAGGCCACGGCATCAGCTTCATCCAACCCAAGTAAGCCTCCATCGTCGGTATCTTAAGGACAGATGTGAATGACTGTTTGGGTCAGCTGCCCTCTGGTGCAGATGTTTAGCAGGCTGAGAATGACACCATGGGTGGTGAGAGGGAACTGAAACAGTGTAGGTGCCATCTGAAACGTTCTACAGATCTCTGTACACGTCTGACACAAAACAGTGACATTTATACACTGTTAGGATCAAATAATATCAGCACAAATTTCTTTCCCGATTAAAAGGAATACAGATGATGAACACACAAATACATGTTGTGTTGTTCATGTTACAACCTCTCACAGGTGATCATTACACCTTCACCTGTATCAACAGGTAAATGATATAAATCTGTCCAGTCAATAACATTGTTATATATCCTCACCTATCAAATCTATATGAAACACACAGTGCAATAATTAGCAAAGATTCAAGGTCCAAAACCAAATCATGACTGAATATCAGTTTCCAGTTTCCATGCTTTTATGTACTGTACATCATACGTTTCTCTGACATATTTCCGTCATAGTCAAAAATTACACACTGATAAAACAAAACGTTGAAACTGTCAGAACCTATTCTGTGAAATAAACAATAACAAGCTATTGTCAAATTCTATTTTTTTCCTAATTGCACCGTTTTTCCTTATATTTTTTACCAAAGGGATACTTAACGCACACACAATTATTTTGATGGAAATCGTGTAGACTCTGACGACACCCCTCACTTGGGGGGCCAAAAAGAAAACCCACTGATAGAAATCATTACAGGTTAGAGTGAAGACTTCTTGTCAAGTGAGGCTAAAGGTCGGGGTTATAGTCAAAATCATCTCCAAGAAAAGAAAGTTGCTGGGGTGCCTTGTGAAGTGATGGAAACAACAGTGCATGTTTGTGTGCGCACATGTTTGTACGTGTGGGTGAAAACAAAGACATTTAGAATGAATCTATGATATCCGATGATAAATGGTCTGAGACATTTATAAAAGCATCAAGTCTGACCTATATTTTCTGTCTTGAAAAATAGGCCAAAACCCAAATTAAGGGCCAGTAGGGCTACTACACATGTGTAAACACCATCATGTTCACAGTAATTGCAGGGTGCTAGGCAACATAGGAGTAGCCCTGAATGGAGAGACATACCCTGAGGGCGTAGCTGTTGACATGTAAACAGTGAGGACAGGAGCTGAAATGACAGCACAGACAGCAGGCTTGTACTACTAGTTCTGCTTGACTTGGGTTTGGCCTTGGTCCCTAAATTAAGGTCTCAAGGACAAGGGTCTGAATGTCAGACCACTGGTACGCCTATCATGTCAATACGAAGGATGATTTCCTTAATTGATGATAGAAGATACATTTCTGTCGTGTGCACCATTCAGCTCACATCAGTCTAAAGCAGCTCACAGAATCTATACTAAGACAATAAACCCTTTGTTACAATCTCAGCCCTTTTCTCTGCCTACTAAATAAATATTCACCATTTAAATCATTGACCAATAACACATACCGGTAATGTCATTCTGCGTACTGAACCTTACACGTTATTACATTTTCTCAGGATCCTGCCTGTAACAGGGTTTATGAGCTTGTATTACATATAAAATAACATAATAACATAAAATAATGTTTTCACAAAAAAGTGAATCATCGTAATACCTTTTAAATCCTGTCTTCTTTAAATCTACTCTACTTAAAAGTCCCAAAAGGCCAATGTTTTTTTGTGCACAACTTTTTAATAACATCCAGACCGGACCCGGACAGATTAACATCACCAAAGCAACATTAAAGCAATAGCTGAACTAATCCTGTTCATTTGTGGGTCAAAACTAGGCCACATTGGCATTACATGCATAAGAACAGGCCAATCATTGTTCTTTGACTCAGAATAATTGGTTGTGTATATTTGTTGGGGACATGTGTTTGCCTTGTATATGCATGTGCCATCTGCTGTGGTAAATGTATATTCCTGGTCTCCAGCAGTCACTTCCAGACACACACATACGTGACGATAAGCTCCCCTTCAAGATTAAAATTCAGCTGGACATTCTGTCAGTCTTTCCCGCATGCATTTTTCTTCACATTTATCTTATATTTAACATAAAATTCCAACTTCGGAGTGGTTGAATGTAGCTGTCAATTCACAACAATGCATTGAACATTCACACACATACACAAAAGCCATTAACACGACTGATGTGACGCTGTGAGTGAGGGTGAAGGGATGAAACTCTTCTGCGTCTCATTTTAATTATTGACGTCCCTGCTTTTCCCCTCTTTTTTGCCATGGAGTCTAAAAATAACCTGTAAGTGTCACAAGCACAGTAGCGCACATCTGTGCAAAGGAATACCCACACTGCTCAAATATACTTAAGCAAATCAAAATCTATGTTGCTGAGGAAAGCGAATGTGGAGGAAAAGTTTCACTTTAACACTGCTGGTTGAATCATGCCAACCATCAGCGGGAAGCCTGTCTGGAGCGTTTTGACAGCACTCTGTTGAACACATCTATCCAGGCGAAGAGTTGGACCACTCGAAGGAAGTGGAGGGAAGAGGAAGCTTTTCAGGAAGCAGAAGCAAGACTGCATCTCAAGAGACGGGTGGAAAAAGGCACAAGAGTCCGAGCTGGGAAAGGTTTCCTTCCAATCCTCCAAGCGAGTTGGAAGGAAGGGAGATGCCGTGTTAAGGACGAGTGAGAGGAGCAGCAGCAGGATACAAGAACCTGCAAGTCAGTGGAAATGAAGCCACAGGGATCTTAGACAAAATAGGAGAATGTGGTTGAACCAAATTTCTCATAAATGTACAAAGCAGAGACACCACAGGCCCACGTTCTGCACTGCATTAGAGGCTTTGCCTGCATTTGCTTATAACTACGTCATTTATTAACCCAAACTATGATTTAGTTTCAGATCAATCTTCCTGACGTAACCTGAAACAAAGCAGGTCATAGAGACAACACTTGTTTCCATGTTTTGAATGAGAAACGAGCTGGAACTGGACCCAGCAAGCAGCCGGCCACTACACGGTTCAGAATAGACAAGTGACGGCGGGTAGGCAGCTGCAAATGACTGCAGACACACACAAGAGAGCCAAGCTGGAGAGCACTGAAAAGAGCAGAAAACAAAATTCATTCATTCATTCATTGCTGGGTGAGTGGTGCAAAACACAACTATACCTAACTTATAATTACTGCGTAAGAAAATCATGTTGTACCACACACACACACACACACACACACGCACACAACATAAGAGAGAGAGAGTGCTCACAGACAAGAGGAAATGGGGGGTGGGTCTAGACAGTCCCTTTGTGGTAATTATCACATCATATCAGCAAAGTTAAGTGACTCCATTAGTTTGAGTCCAAGGAAATAGATCAAAGGCAGCAAAGACTTGATGTTGTCTGAGCCTGCAAACTCATCTAGGTGAGACATGAGAAAGTAAGAGGGGTGGAGAATTGCACTGTGTGAGACCGTGGGTTCCTCTCAGGAGTCTGGTTGGATGACCAATCAACACCCTCCTTGCTGCCTGAGCATCTGTTAATACTCCAATGACCTCCCATCCAAGTGTGAGCCCACCATGACCTCCGCTCGCAGTTGGGATCCAATCACGCTGCGGATGCAGCAAGCATGTGTCAAGGAGCAATTCTGACATTCTGCAGAATATCAACATTCAACCTTTTCTAAAAGTTCTACAGCAAAGGCGTTTTGCTCGACGACTGCGATGGCCGGAAAAGGAAGGGGTGAAAGCCTAAGGGAAAAAAATGGAACATCACAGTGGTGCTTGAGGGAGCTAAAGCTGAGAGGGAAGCAGACTGATGTCTAACTAGTGAATAGTAGGTGACACTGTGAGACCTTTAGGTCTCAGCGAAAATGTTCTTAGGATACAGAACAAAAGAAACTTTTCATAATTGGACAAAGTGAAGCTATAAGGCCACGTGAATCAAAGGCCAAAATGTGTCTACTCTACACTTTTGCTTTCTGGTTCTGCCTTTATGTATATCTGAAGGAGGAAGTGTCTGTACGACTCGTAAAACCTTTGCAGGTGCACTGATATTTTAGCAGGTAAACCTCCAGGAGCATATTCTAATACCAGTAAGAAGCTATAAAGATACTGAAGCCTACAATGAGCTTATCGCCAGCAAAAATAGTAAGTTTACTCTACATCCTCTAATGTACATGTTTTCCTTGTTGTGTTCAAGGCAGTACTACAATTTCATTTTAATACAAAGCACATGAAAACCACATGAAAAACTGACCCGAAAGGACAAAGTGGAAATACAAAACTAATAAGCAAAGAAAGAAAAACTGAATCACACAGATAATAACCAGAGCCTTGTTTACAACTTAAGACCTTCATCCCGTGAGGCATTAACGCTACCTAAGCTGGCCCCAATGGGTTTTTTAAACTCGTAAATTGTCCCCCTAATTGCGGCACAAATGTAGCTGTAAAACGGATATGCTGATCTATTACGTTTATTGCTTTGTTACTGGCACCAATCTGGCTAGAGGGAGCGAGCGAGGACAGGTAGCATCTGTCCCCACCTACTGCCTTGGCAGCGTTAGCGTCATCTGCTAGCTTTGGCAGCATCTTGGAAGCACATCAATATGGCTTTATGTAGTCAGGGCCGCTAGTAGCTAGCATGCCAGTCACGCTCTCAGGCAACGCTCACTCACAGCCTGAGCTCCACAGAGCACTGAGCCAACGGAGCTAAGCGGAACTGAGCTCGAGCTAAACAGGGAGGCCAGGTCTCCCTGGACCTGCATGGGGGGAAAAAGGGCCAGTGTCTGTCATCTATTCACACATCCATGGTTAGGAGTGTGGAGCCAAGTCCAGATATGAACAGTGCCACCATTGTATCTGTGAGCTTTATTTTCATGTTTTTATTTCCCACAGCAATAATTCTATGGAATGTTGATGCACTCATAAATGATCAATTACTGACAGTTTTCAAGCTTGTTACCACAACTTCACTATTCCGAGTCTAAAAATTAACTCAATGTGATGAAAGACACTGGAATAACAAAAAGGGCTCTGAGCTATTGACATCTTTAAAAAATGACAAATGAAACTAACACATGTAAACGCAGCCATAAGTCAGTTGATATTTAGTGGCACCTTAGAATAAAAAAAAGCAGTCATGTAATGACACCTTAACTCTAGACAACAGGCCACAAACACCCACGACCACCTGCACCCAACTGCCATCGACCTACCAGTCTAAAGAGGTCACAGTGAACTTCAGAAATGGATGTGGCCATGGTGTGAAACTACTGGCCATCTCTAAAGTGCGGGGGCTTTATGTGAAAACAGCATTATCATTTTAAACTCTGCAGCTTGATCTTAACCAGTATTAACTAGGGAAACTACTCGCTACATGACTGTGATATCTTGCCAAGCAGTCGCACATGGCTCTAGTTTCACACCCGCAGAAGCAGGATGTGGTTAGAGTGGCTTAACAAAAGGTGTGGCATCAGCAAAACCAAGCAGACAACAAGCTTTCCATTTATTAAAAAAAAGACACCATCTCACCGCCAAAAATCGTCTCAAAGTGAACTTGTGTTTCGTAAAGTGGAGGACGAGACATGAGACATGAGTATGCGGAAACTGTCCACCAATTCTTCAAATTCTCAAAGGACCTACACCATGTTTGGAAGACAATTTAATTATATGCCATCACAGCCAGGGCCATTGTTTGCCTCTGTAAGGTAGCGGGAAGAAAATATATGAACATGGTGTGGGGCTTTTAGGCAACGGTCCTAAAAAAGAGAAATGGGTCTGGTTTGCGGTGAGTATGTTTCAGATCATGTCCAAAGCCCGTCTGCTTCAGCAAAAAAACAAAAAGGAGCACTCGAAAACAGACAAGCATCTGGGAGATTAACTCAGATAAACACATGCACACAGTTATAATAACAGTGGTAATTTATACTTAGTGCAAAGATAAAGACCCAATGCAGCATGTTTTTGTTTTGTTTAATTAAAACACATTTACTTCCTAAAACAGAAATTTACTGGATTAGAGAAGTGATCCATTCCTCACAGAAACACTCGTTTGAAAAAAAAAAAAAAGAAAAAAAATCTACCAACAGCCATAAACTCCTCCTGGTAGATAGACTACAACTGACATGACAAGCTCTGAAGGTTATAAATCCATGAAGGAAAGAGCACAGAGCAGAGACAGAACCTGAGTCAAATGACTGAGCATAATGCATATGTTCCATTTGACCTGAGGGGTGTGCAAACATTGCTCTGGAGCTGTGCTCCAGGGACCAGGAGTCCGGATATGAGTCTGACCCTGAATCCTGCACGGGGGAAGTTAGTTATTAGAGCCCAGGCCGGTGGTTTATGAGTTTGGTTTAAAATCCAATATCAGAACTACATCCAAGGACAACTTTCAGCCTACTCTGGTCAGCTCAGCAGCTGCACAAGCGAACCGTCTACATAACACCTCCTTAACGTCAAAACTGAGTGGGCAAAATCAGACAGCTGGCGTAATGTGCAGAGAAAATGTTTTTACATGATATTTGACTTATGGCTGACGCTTGATATTGATGTGAAACATTGGTTACTTTATTTCCAATATTCACACGAGGTAAAGTCTAATGGTAGCTGCAGTCATTTCCCAGGCTAGTCTGACTTGGTTTTGTCCTGGCTATGTCTGCAGGAATGTTTGACCCCTGCAAACAGCAGAGCAGTTAATGCAGCTTGCTGACCCAAGCGTGATCTTTCTAAAACAATCTGTGTGAGGTCACAGTAACAGATGATGTAGTCATTTTTACAGCTAAACCCTTTGGCGTTCATTGAACCACAGCTTCTTAACTAAACAAACCCTGGCACAAAACAAAACATCACTGCAGATAATGACTCTTCTTACTGCGCACAACTGGACTCAGTCATGCAGTGTCGCTCAGTGAAGCTCGTACATTGTAGTTGTATTAGGTAAACACTGCAGAGAATACAACGTCTTGACTCTACAGTGTTAAAATGACTGTAATTACACGACACTCATTGTCACAAAGCGCGGGGCTTCCCAGACACACAAAACACACTCACGCAGTACATGTTAGACCTAGTTTTTAACGACAGTTTTTGCAGCACATATCATTTGCTCATTCAATGACATCGTGTAAGGAAGAAAAAACAATTAATGCAAATCACATCTGACTTCATCTAGAGCCCACAAAGGACATTTAGTACTAATACAACTTTGCATCTGAGAATTAGAACAAATAATAAAGTCAGCTGTAGCACTGGAACATGCATGTGTGCATGTGTGATGTTCGTGGCTTTATATGTTCACATCTGAGTGGACAAAACTCTGCCTGGGGCCTGTTCAGGGAAGCAGGTCTATGGGAAATCTTGAGTTTGTTATTCCTGGAACTGTGGAAAACGCCGCAGAAGTTTTCGTCACTGACCAATTGAATGAATGAAACACTTTAGATATTTAGTTAACCTGCTTTCCGGAACGGGTCCCTGATGTCAAAATTTACATACTGACATCAGGCAAAGGAAAACTCCAGAATAAGTAACAACATCACATGATATAAGACAATAACATCTTTACATACCTTCATTTTCAGATGCTGGACATGCCACTTGCACAATAAGATCAAATGTTCTCTCTGGTTTCTCCCTGAAGAGCAGAGAACAGTGTTAAAATCAGGGGAGAGAGGAGTCTCATCCAGAAGGAGTTGTGTTGTCCCTTGAGTCACGAGCAGGGGACCTGTTGTGACTAACGGTAAGTTGTCCAACTGCTCACACAAACGTTGGAACTTTTGTCCCGTCGCCGATGGGACCAAACCTGGCACTCACCGGGGGCTGCTAACCGACTTATCGGAAGCTGTGTGGCGGCTAGCAGAGCTGCTAGCTGGTGGTCAGCATGTAGCAGCCGACTGACCCAAATGGAGCCAGCTGGCCTGGGTTAAATCCACGGCTGGAGATGAGGGCTCGCATTACGACAAACATTCCTCCGTATTTCACACTCGCCACCGTGTAAACTCGACATTTCTGCACCAGTGACGGAAAAACACAGAAAACTGGGAGGTCTTACTTTATTCTGCTGTCCATGATTTAGCTACCACATCGCGACAGCTCCGTGCTGTCGGCGGCTCCGCTCGGCTGTGTCCGGGGATAGTTCGTCCTTCCTCGGTCTCTCGCCGCCCGCCTCCTCCTTCCTTATCTGACACCGAGCTGCGAAGACCGCATGCTTGGAGGTGGAAGAGAGAAGTGCTTGGTGCTGTCCTTCTGCTGCCGAGGTGGCCCGGTTCAGCTGAACGCCGCTTATTTCCCACAACAAACGCCACTCCAGGAAGTGCTGTCAAAGATTTGGTGACGTCAGCGCGTCACCTTGCTGCTGCTGCGTCAGCCTGCGGAGCGTCTCTCCTCCAGTGGAGATGACAGCGAGCAGCAGGGCTGAGCAGGAGCACCGCAGACCTGCTTCTGATGCGAAATCCCTGTGAGGCTGCTGGATTAGTTCAATATTTGTGCAGGTGGTAGCCAATAATAAGTGTTCCCAAAGTGGGAAGTGGGTTAGCAGAGGTCAATGAGTAAAGGCTTCCAGGCAAACATGACTAGTTCAGACATGCATTAATTAAACATTACATAACAACATGTAAGATATTAATTCCCCCTGCTTATTTACACACCCAGCAGACACACAGCAACATATGGGCATGTTGTCTCCCTTTGTCCTTTTCTGTATCTGTCAAATCCTGAGGAAATAAGAACTGTGCTCACCAGCTACTTGCTGATCGGGTGCAGCAGGTTTCATGAGTGGCTGTTTTTTGCTGACTCCAGCTGCTTCCTGTGGCAGCAATGACCGTGATGAACCAAATCCAAAACCAGAGTAGAACCACCAGCTCAGATGATAAATCTTAATGAGTTTGTCATAAATATACACACACACACACACACACACACACACGCACACACACACATTGTCAGACTTTGTAAATTTGAATTAAAATGGCACTAGGCTCTTGTCATACCTGCCTCAGGAAGCTCACACCCATTCACACCTACGGTGGTAGAGAGAACCCACACAGACATGGGGAGAGCATGCAAACGCCACACAGTGCAAACCACTGGTCCACTGTGTCGTCCGTGATACAGTCAGTATAAAATAAATACAGAGAGGGAAGAAAGGCCAAAAGACAAACAACTAGTCGACAACGCCTTGCTTCATTTCTTATAAAACATTTATCTTCACACTGACTTGTTTGCTTTCTTGTGAGTGAAATAATGACAAGGTTGATGAAACCCATGAGTCATAGGTTCAATTACACCATTACATTGTCTGAAGGCTGGAGTGTTGAGTGTTTAGCAAAGCCTGCTGCCAGGAAGTAGCCAGCCGATCACTGAACCAGACTGACCTCATGGCAAGACTGTGTGTACGTCTGGCTTCCACTTAACATGTTGGACTACAAAGGATGCATGAAATAAGTGCTGAGGTCCCGGTGCAGCTGTTAAAGTATGAGAAGTCTGTGTATCACCACAAACACAGACTACTTGACTCTGCATTCAACACATGGCTCATAAATCAGCTGAGTCACTCTCCTCTTCAAGAGAAACACACCCAAAAATAGAATCATTTGTACAGCAGAGCGTGAAAAGGGCCATGTCTTGTCTCATGTTCATAATCACAGCGATGTGAGATCACAGATCGTAGCTCTAATTTGTCTGTGGACCAACTCCCTTAAGTTACACCTGATGGCATGACGACTTCATGTGTCTCTGTGCTGATCTTTTTTCTTTTTCTGGGTGGATGTTACGGCTTTACAGTCAAATATCGGTGGGAAATCTACTTTTCAGTTGGGCTTCATAGTTTGTTTTCATTCAGTCTCATATTTTAAGCAGCATTTGTCCCGTTATAAATTGAAACCAAAGTCTTTTAGATGTAGATGTGTCTGCTCTCTAGAGAGTCTGCCTGGATCACAGCCAGGTTTCTACAGGCTGACTGGAAGGTAATTAAATGGCAGCAAACTGGAGCATGCTGTGTCAAGCATCCTTAACATTAAAAAACCAACAATGGCAATCACATACAACAGAGAAACCAGAGAGGGTTTGTGAAAAATAAACGGTTTTGTTCATAACTTTATTGTCCCATGAGGGGAGAATTTGATTTACAGTAGAAGGTCAAAGCACAACACAACCTACCAGACATGGGACATTAGTCACAACAGTCGACAGCGGGAACAAGAATGTGTGTGTTGGAAATATCAAACCATTTGCTGTAATAAAGTGCTGCTGAATATTGCAGAAGTGTAACTGAAGATAAATGGCTGCAAAGGAAAACTTAAACCTCTTACTTTTCTACTTCATCTCCACTAAGAAGGGAGAAGAACATTTTCTTCCAAAAGTGGGTGGTCGGATGCCTCCCGCAAAACTTGTCTGAAACAGATTTCCATGAAAGGAAATGGGCTGGATACCAGTCATTTTGCTGGCTTCTTTGACATTATTGGACAAAACGTTTTTGTTTTCAACTGTGAGGTTGCAACACTAATAAAATAAACTACAAATACACCGAGAACATTGTCAATGTCAGCATGTTTTCTAGTGTGCTGAATGGATCTGCCCCTAACTAAAATAAGTTACATGCTACATGTCGCCAACTACTGAAGGTAAAACAACCCCCCTCGACTGAAATCGACTCCATAAAAGACTTTTAAAGTCACATGTGTCTGACTGTGAGGACTCTACCCTCTGCAGAGGAATCAATGTTGAGATTACATTCACTGACCGTGTGTTATTGTCTTTCTGAATGGCAGGAAATATATTTTAAAATGGATTGAAATGCAGGTGATTTAACCAGCTGTGTCCTTAAAAAGAAAAAACTAAAAACTAAACTAAACAAACAAGCATGAACAGCATCCTATGTTTTTACATGGTGTAAAATGATACTGTGTGTAATTTTTCTTAGGGTACATCAACCCCACAATGTCAGTCAAAAGACACTTGTCAGGTTTCATTACCCAGAATTCCACAGAAGACATCATCAGAGGTGGCTCAAGGCGCTGGACAACCTTGAAAGGACTCATATGTCTACTCATCAACCTCATCAACCTTGCAGTTCTTAGTCCAAGTCATCATATTACTTTAATAGTATGGAAAGTTGCCATCTCGTCAGGCGGAGCCAAGCTGGCTGTTCATGAGGAACACCAAGGGTTTACCCCAATGACGCTGCAATGCCATAGTACAACTATTTACACACTAAATGATTTTCAGCGCATTATTTGGTCGCATTTAAGGCTCAAGGAGAGTGTTTAAGGACAAAAATGGCCATTTCTCAGAAAAGCAGCAGACTTTTTAAAAGAGCACACTCACAAAAATCGTCCTTTACAAACTATGCTTTGAGGTCTGTAATTGTTAAAACTATTATTTGATTTGAGGAATATCATTGTATATGCTCAAAGTATTGTTTCTGAACTTGAATAATGAAATAGGAAAAATAAAATGGCCATATGACGTCCAGTCAGTATGTCAGTCACTCCCGCCATCTGTTTTGTTTACCCTTGCACCACGTTTATTTTGATTTTATGTAAAATACGTAATTATCTTTGCTATTTGTTAATATATTTTAATACATTTTCATCCTCATTTTCTCTCAAATCCCAGTTGTGCACTGTTCTGAGACCATCTTTATTGTGATAATGCAATTTAAATCAGTTGAAACTGAATTGAATTGAACTACATGGAAAGTGTGTATTGAAACATAATTAATAGGATATAAAGCACAGACACAGGTACTTTGAGTGAAAACAATCCATGTCCTTCGAGGACACACACTGGTTCTCCAGGAGGTGGAAGCGTCAAACAGCAGTGGCGCTGTTCCACATCGCTGCTACTCTTTGGTCACATGACCCAGAACAGGAAGAGGATTGGAACACACCCCAGGAACTGAGGGAAGACAGGAGCATAGACAGGAGCATACACACACGAACACACACACGGTACGTGAACTTCCGACACTGTACTTTGAATTGACCAAAGTGATGCACGATTTACGCGCAGCTGGGTACGTTTTTGCGCACGAAGCGGCAGAAAGCGTCAAAACACGTCTCTGCCCCCCCCCCCCCCACACACACACACACGATGCTCCAGCAGCACTATCACACGTTTGTCAGCACCCTGACAGGTCTCCGCGTCCCTCTGACGCACCAACTCGTAGCAGTGTGGAACAGACGCATCCATGACGACAAGCAGGAAGAGGACGTGAAGGACGTGATGGCCGACAGACAGCTCACACAGGAGCACATCTCCATCCACAGAGTCCACAGAGAAGCCTGTGAGGTGAGATCCTGTCACTTCCAACTTCCAGAACGCAGGTTTAGAAAGTTTCTTTATCATGAAATGAGGAAAACTGCATACATGTTTTTTATTGCAGCGTTACTGACAAAGTGAATGAAAACACACTGAACTCGGTTTGATTTGATGAAAAAAGAACTGACAGATCAGGATTAACAACTCAGGCTTTTAAACCTACTTTGTGGCTCTGATTGGACATATGCAGGGGTTATCACAACGATGAAGGTTTGAAAAGTTTGTGAAAGTTCCTGGACTGTGTCATGAAATGTGTACAATGTGTCCTATATTTGCTCCTAACTTTAAATTATAGAAAAATAAAGTTGTAATGTAACCTCACTAAACAATGTATTTAACTGTTAAATAACTGGTGAATTTCGACACCTTGTGTACAAAGACAATGAACGTTCGTTCATCAACAACAATGGTGAACGGAACCACCACAACATCCAATCCAACAAGTTTGGTGAAAAGATTCGTTTTCACGTACACGCAGTTTCCCACAAACGCACCCTCTCTTTGTGTTTACCACACACATGCCATGCACGTATGTGTGAAGAGGATGATGTTTTCTGGCAGAGTTGATCTTCCATGAAACGGTGCCAGTGAGCTGCGTGGTGGTGACAGCAGTGAATAGGTGCATCTGCGTGCCTGCAGGCTGATCTGTTCCAAATATTGTCCCTCTGAGTGTGCGTGAAGTTGAGGCAAGTTGGCCACGACCTGAGGAGAGTGTTAGGGCCTGGGTGGGAAAAGCACAATACAGAGGGGGCCGCGCTCTGCCAGCTTCACTATGTGGCCCTGCAACGCCACGTGAAATGACAGGCTGTGTCACCCAAAGGCCCGGGGCCTTTTTCCCTTTGTGGCCTGTCAAAGCTCACCAACCAGTGCGCTCTCAGTTTGAAACAGACTGAGAGATGACATTTTCTAACTTCCTGAGGGATGGCGGAGGAGTTCGGTGTTTTACACTCACAGAAGGTGGTTGTGTGTCTATGAATGGTGGTCGCACAACGAGCTGGATTGTCAGAGTTATTTCTTTGGTGGGTTTGCTAGCATAGCATAGCCAACTATACTAATCTGATATTTACGTTTATTGTAAAAATAATCGTATACATGGTTATTATTATTATTATTATTATTATTATTATTATTATTATTATTATTATTATTATTTCAGTTCAAACGTTTGACACGTTTCTGCGAAAATCATTCAAAAATCATCGCAAAATCAATATATAAAACCAGGGTCCTGTGGACCACAGCAGGTCCAAGTGCAGCAGCAGACCCACCTTCAAAACGGCTCACTGAGCGAATTTCACCTTCCACCGATTAAACTGAAGAAACTTAAAACAGACTTCAGATTCCAGCTGATTAATTCCTGCAAACTCTCACCCACCGAATAGCATTAAAAATGACGGTACTAATTAATTAGCAACATCATAAGAGATTGTCTGTCTACATCTGTTTTCTGCTCAGGGGTCATCCATTCCCTCTTCCCATTGACCCAACGCAATCTGCTGATAAATATATATGTTGATATTCAGGTGTTTCCTCCGTTCTACCTCTGTGGTTGAGTGTATAGTCCCTGGTTATGTATGCGGGGGTCATACACCAGCATACGTCTTTGTATGTTGCACTAATTAAATAATAATATCTCCATTATGTTCAGGCTAAGAAGCAGATGTACGTCGACCCTTCCAGCGGGTACAAGGTGTTCACGGAGTATGCCCACCTCCAGAGAGGGAAATGCTGCGGCAGCGCGTGCCGACATGTAAGCTCTTTGTGTCGTGTGTGTTGGTGTTCTCTTCACTGCTGTTATTTCCTTTCTAGCCGTTATTTACATTTCCGAGCTGGGGTCTGTTTTCCAGTGACGACAGATGATAATGTTCGTTCATTCCAGGGTTCCAGGTAGAAGTTGTAACATTAGCTGTCCGTGGTGCTGAAGAGGAGTAACGAACACAGGACCAATCGTAGATGCTAATTACCTCTGTCCAGGAGGTTTGCTTCTTGTTAGTGTTTGTCTGTTAACAAAATAACTCAAAGTCCTGAACATATTTTAAATACTCAGTAAATGCTGATGATGGGAGCAGGAACAGACGATTGCATTTTGGTAGTGTTTTGGAACCAAGTGGATCCAGGAATCTGTTGAGTAATTGGCAATAAATTCGCTATAGGTTCTCTAGTATATGACAGTTTGATCTGGATCCTATGATCCAGAGCAGGAAATATTATGGTGTTTGTGGGTTCTCAGGCTCTGTAAGAGAACAAATGAAGATAAATACATGAACCAACACCGGACTGCAGCTGAGCTAGTATTGTGTGAACAGATTGTTCTATCTTCAGTAGTGAATTTTGTCAGTAACTATACCAAAAATATCAGATATCAGTGTATTTCCAAATGATGGTGTACGTTTTCTTGGTCAAGGCATCTATTGATGTAGCTAGAGTAAGGATAGGGATATTAGTGTTTAGTTGTGTAGGTGTAGTTGGCTGCGCTCTCCGAGTGCTTTTGTAGTTCAACATTTTCATGAGATGCACTCAGCTCTTGTCGACTCCCCTCCAGACTTAATTCACAGAGCAGAGAGGCGGAAACCGTACGCGGTGTGAATGTAGCGTCTGAATGAATTCACGGACGTCGTCTATTGAATCTTGTCTCAGAACGCAGCTGGGAAGACTAAAGTTGTCAGGACGGTCACAGACAGCTGAATATGGGCTGCCGCCATTGGCCAAAAACAGCCGACAAGTGTTTGTTTCCTGGATGTGTAACGACAGAATCATGTAAAACGTGTTTAAAGAAGCATCAGCTTCAGCTACAACTGTTGTAAACAGACTATAAAAGGAAGCGTATTGTGAAAGTGGGCCATGTTCTGTGTTCTGTCCCAGTGGTTCTTGTTCTGGTCTGTTCAGTCCCCATCCTCCCTCATCCTCCCGTTCCCTCCCCTCCAAGTCCTCTCCACCGTTCCGTCGTGTCCCTCTGTCCCCCGTTTTGCGCTCTGCTCCTCTGGTAGGAGTTGTTCTTCGCACGTGTTCACATCTCGTCCTCTGTATGACTCAGGTTTGACTCCACATGCAGACGTTTAGCACGTTTTAAATGTTTCATTCTCTCCTGCAGTGTCCATATGGCCAAGTCAACGTGAAGGACCCTGCCATGAAGAAGCACTTTAACTCTCTGTTTTATGTGTAGCTCCAACCTGCCAAAGGTAATATGCTAGAGAGTGTTACCGGAGGAACCCTGTCTCCTGCCTGTCGTCATTTGGACTATTCTGAGAGTCATTTTTAGCGGTGTACTGAATGATGAAATATCGGTAGTCTCTGTGCAATACCTTCCTCCTATAAATCACAGCTATTCGAAGGATTGTTTTCATTCTCCCAAGGCAGGGAATGAGGAGAACGCATTTGTTCTTTGGAAACTCACATAGAAAAGCATTTTATCCCATTTGTTTTAGTTTTTTTCATTCGCGTCTGGACCGTCCGATCTGCTGCAGCGAGCTCCGTTTTGCCTTTAAGAGTGCTTCATATTCCGTGGTTTTGCTCTCCTCTGATGTATTAACAAGGGTTGTGGGAGGATAGAAAGGAAAACTGAAAGTGCATTTTAGATGTTTGCCCTCAAGACAGAGGCCATATACAAGAGAGCGAATGAAGATAGTCAGTGCACATTTACTTTCCTATGATTTCTTTTTTTCTTCTTTCTTAAATGTATGACTGCATGAATATTAGCATCATTTACACTACACAAGTGAACTCTTCACCTTTGACTGAAATACTGTGTTGTTAAAAATAGGCAAGGGCCAAAGCCCTCACACTTGGCTGCCCTGTTTTTACACCACTTGATGGAATCAGGCTGTTAACAAACAAGCCATGGACATCAACAGCGGCCCCACCGGACTCACAGCTCAGCCTCCTGGCAACACTTGGCTCCAGCGCAGCTCCCTGCGGCTGCTCTCCTGAGCCGCAGCCTAATGAACTCTGGGGCCCTCTTATCCCGTCTCCGCAACAGATCGGCGTCTGTTTGAGAACATGCATAGGCAGGCTTCCTGCAACCCAGCACCCTGTGGCTCCTAATAGGCCAATATAGAATAAAGGTTGCGCTAAACACTGCCCTTTGTAGCCCACAGTAATAGTACAAGGTAAGGCCGTGAGCCCACACTGCACCTGTGCTCACCAGAGATACTGAGGAAAGATGCGAGACTTGATTTGTTAGTGCATGTGGGAAGGCCGCGCGGTGCCTTCAGGCGTTGGCTCTGAACATGTCACACACGCTTGCCTGTCTCCGCCTGATTGGGCAAACAGTGTCGGGATGAGAGGATGTGTCTGCCGCACAATTCTGTCGTACTGGCACGGCCACAGTTTTCCTCAGCGGGTGGGTCCCAGAGGCAAGTGCTCGGTGATGGAAGCAAAGCCCTGTGAGCGGCTACAAGGAGATTCATGATCCCAACAGTGCTGGGAAGGACAGGTTCTTCGGGACGCATCATCAGGCGGGATGAGAGGCGAATTTATTTGGTGTTATTCTAAACTGAGGCAGCGGAGCGTGCGGCAGCAACATTTCTACAGCGGGACGGTGAAGGTGTCACACTCATCAAGTCGGCTACCTGGGCCTTTGCCTGCCGCCACTCTCCGGGTTTTGCCTGGGGACTTGCCTGTCACATTAAAGTAGATGCATTGCCATTCAGGGCCGCGGCGGTCCTGCAGCCTGACCATGAAATAGGCCAACTTTCATGTCTGCCTCCTTCCTCCACGTCTTCCCCATCCAGTGATGGCACCGTTTGATTATTATTTTTTTTTTTTTCTCCCCTCGTCGTGTTGTTTGGTGACTGGGACACACGGCATTGTGCTGCTCTTTCTACAACCAGACCGGTCCATCATCACTTTCATGTACGTCTGGAAACACACTTTCCTAAATCACTCCTCTTCCACGACACAGGAATTTCAATAAAAAGCTGAAATTGTAATGAATTGCAGATGAATTAATTTCACACCCTCACAGCAAAATGGCAAACTGTTTCTTATTTTTCTTATTTTTAACATGTTTTGAGACATTTTTCAGTTGTTCCAAGCAGAATTTTGCTTGGAATAAACAACATTCTGCCAGTGGAGCAAGATTTTTTTTTTTGCTGCAGAAAACTAGTGAATATTGCGTAAAACCAAGTCACCTTTTCAGGTGATGTGTCTTGTTATAAATGAGAAGATATTAGACATAAGATATAAGATATTTACTCGATATTAGACATTTTAAATAAGACAAATATTCTTTAAGATTTTGAATTTTTACAATGTTATTTCTGTGACAACTGATAATCACTATTACACACAATGCTCTGGTGAATATAAAAACATCTGTATTCCCACTGTGCAGATGTGGACCACGAGTTACAACAGCCAACCAGATGAGATGTTTTATTTCAGGCACTTTGACGGAACATCTCTGACCTTCAGCTCAAGCGTATGCTCTCCTCCAGTGTCTTTCTACAGGACGGTGGCACCAGCCGCAGAGAAAACCAGAGCTGTCCAGTTTGGAACTGGGACCAGACAGACTGCTGCTCTCAACCAGTTGACACACACACACACACACACACACACACACACACGGGTGCAGCAGCCCCGCGGCCAGCGGCCCCGACGACAACCACATCCAGCTTCTCCATCACTGTTGTCCAGACCAGCCAGAAACTGACACCGGCATGTCAGTGGGGGGTCGGGGTGTGTGGGGGGGG
>CAAKHB010005663.1:213008-258995 GCA_901007665.1 Aeoliscus strigatus | reverse complement strand
TCCACCACCTCACACTTTTTACGATGCGCTGTCTGTCCTGAGATCCTACCCTGTGTGTACCTCTCTTGGGGGTCCGCTCTACTCAGGGCCTCCACTCAGCCTCCATCTCCTTGCCCGTCCTGGCCCACAGTCAATGGGAGGCAGGCAGCCTGAGTCCCTCTGAGCAGCAGGAAGCTGCACCAGCAGGGGTTAGGCCTGTATGGCGCTGCCGGCTGTCTCTGTCAGAAGTCCTGCCAAGCCAAGGATGAGAGACCTTTGCCAGTGCGGCATTGGGGCACCGAATAAAAATATTTTACAGATGTCTGAAGGCAGCATCAGGAGTCAGCGGCAGCTTACTCAGGCCTAAAGCACAAATGTCTTCAAGTGCAAACGATGTGTGTTTTAATGTGTGTAGTTATTATAATGAAGAAAATGTGACTTTAGAACAATGAGTGGAGGAGAAAGAGGTTAATGAAGCGGTGTTTAGCAGTCTAGGCATTTCAGGAAGTGGGCGTGTGGTGGGAGGAGGGAAGTAGGCCGAACTGATTTAGAAGTGATTCATTTGGTTGGGTTGAGTTTGAAGGGGGGTGGAGGGGTCCAAAGCTACTTTACAGTGCCTGGCTGGGTGCCCAACCAGTTCTGGCTTGACAGTTTAACAGTGAATATTTAACATTGTACCACACTGCAGGGCTCGGCAGTAAACAGCAGTCAGCAAGCAGGAGAACAGCAAATGTCTGTGTGATGCTGAGCCTTGGTTGAGAAGCTCACCTAAAAACATTGCACAAGCAGAATCTTAAAGTTCTGATTTTAGAAAAAGGCAGATGGCATGGGCTGGTGGTGTCAGACTGTAAAAAAAACCCACCAGGATCCCCTGATGAAAGCAGCTCCTGCTTTCTTTGAACAGCGAGTCTGTCATCGCTGGTGTCTGCTGTGTGGCTGCGGGGTCAAACTGTGATACGCAACTCCTGGAATTTGTGCTTTTTAAGTTTTTCATGTTCAAATCGACTGAGGGGAAACAGAGGAGGGGGGGCAGGAAGTCTCATTAATATTAATATTATAATGTGTGGAGGAGGCAAGGAAGACCTCTCTGGTTTATTGGCTTTCATCCCTGTTGTGGAGCGTTTCTCTCTTTCAGTCTGCCTTGCTCTCCCTTTTTCCTCAGTATTTTCCTGCAATTCTAGTGACTGTTATTTTCACTGTCTGTAAATGGTCAACACTCCCTTGATGTGCATGAGCTTTTCTTGATTTCTTACAAGGCGCTGTGTGTGGAAGTACTTGGTGTAAAATGTTGCTTCAGAGTATGCGGATGCCTCCCTGGAACACACAGGTGACAGTTATTTTCCCTGTTGGAAAATTAAGAGGAGCAGTCTTATCCTAGTTGCTGCTCTTCTTATTGTTGGCACCACAATGGTGGAAGGAACTCCCCCCTTCTGTCAAAATGGCTGAATCACCACCCTGACTCCAGCTGAGACACGCCTCTTCAGGTTGCATCTCGTCCTGTTGTTAACAACCCCACCTTTGTTCTGTGTTCTTGAGGAAGACTCAGTGGTTCACAGTTGTTCACTATTGTTCGCCAGATGTCGCTTGAGGAAAAGTGGAAATAAATAAATGGCAAAATGTACGATAGTAACAGTTGTGGCCCCAGTTCAGCCCTTACTTGGAGAGGTCTGGAAATGGGGTGCATTGGTGACGTTTACCGATCCAGTCCGTCTTCTGTGTGAGGGATGGTGGAACAGGTCTGACATCTCTCCTGATCTGAAAAGGGAAATCCCTGCAGGCATAAAGTGGAGTGGGGGGATAAGGGAGGAGGGAATGGAGAGGAGTGTGACCCCTTAGGGGTAACCGTATTCTCTGATCGCCGGCGCCTTATGCACGTACGCACACACACACACACACACACACACACACACACATACACACACATACACACACTCACATACTCTGCTGCTCTGTCTGTGAGCTGGGTGATGCGCTCATGCAAAGAAGAACGAGTGCCTGAGGAATAAAAATAAATGCTGAACTTCTCATATGTGCTTTTGTGTGTACGTCTATGCATATGCTCTGATTACAGGTTTGTGTTTTCACATGTTTTCTATAATTATTTGTGGCCAAATCCACTTCAGCTTGTTCCAAGTAACAGAACAATTTTTGGTTGACCTGCTTCATTACCTCTGCCAAGGAAGTTGTTTTTTTCCGGCGTTTGTTTGTCTGCTCATCTGTTCGCAAAATAATGCAGCGTTATGAATGGATTTTAATAATATTTGAAGGAAATACTGATAATGGGATGATTGCATTTTGATCCGGATCCTGACTAAATTCGGGATGCTTTGATCCAGAACAGAAAAACATTATGGAGCATGAAGAGTTTCAGCCACTGTAAGGCAACGAATGAAGATAAAGACATGAACTAACGCAAAATTGTAGCCGAGAATCTGTTGAACCAGTGTAGAATGAACAGAATTTGTTGTATCGTCAATAGTTCTGGATCTATATACAGCAGACCACTGCTATTTGCAAAATAGTGAATACTGTCAATAACGATTTGAACTACAAATAAATCACGGTATTTCCAAATGGTCAGGGATGTTGGTTTTCTTGGTCAAGGAATCTATTGGTATAGATTAAATAAAGCTAATATTTCATATTATATATGAAAAATCATTGGGTGGAAATCACAATATCGGTTGAAATGCTGCCTGGTGCACGTCTCTGCTCTCTGAGTGCTTTTGTAGTTTCTCATGACATGGCTGTTTATGGAAAATTGACAAACAATTCTTTACCTATGGTATGGATGTGTAATCTATCCAATTCAAGGAAAGAAAGACTGATTTAAAAAAACAAACAAACAAAAAAACGTCTTCCTCATGAAAAGTCCTATTTCCTAGCAGTGTAACAGCACAGTATTTGACCTCTGATTAAATCGCAGTGTTCTGGATCTGGTTAGAAGATTGTATGGGATTGTGCATGTGGCAGCCAGCAAGAGACCACCACACAAGCCACAGCAGGCTGAAACCAAACTAGTGCCAGACCGCGCTTGATTTTTGTGGAGCCATGTTCCCATGGGCCAGCTCTGAGCGTGTATTTAGTACATCCATCAAGTTTATATTGAATTATAGGCCTGCTTTTTTTCAGGTGTGTTTATGTGTATTGATGTGCGGGCCATATTTTGTGTTTAGCATTGCTTTTCTGCACTCGTTGGGAGTTGAGCTAAGGTGTTTTCTCCATGTTTCCAGACGGTGGTGGGTCTGCCCTTGTCACTCTGGGAACGCTTGAACCCGGTGAAGCTCCAACACGGGCCCTTAGCTTTCACATTAGCACTCAACTCCATAACGAGACATGCCTGGAAACTGCTCCTCTCACATTACTAATGATTTGGACATCTTGCTCTTGTCATTTCCTCTTAAAACTTTGACGCTGACACAGGCTATCTGCTTCAATCTATCTCAGGAGAAGGGGGAAAACCTCTTGATGGGAGACCGTTGCGTCCTCATTTGCCAGATGTTTTTGATAGATCAAACTCAAATGACAGGGCTCATCATCAAACAGAGAGATGGATCAGCAGTTCTTGCCTTGTCATGATTTTCCTAGAACCTGCATGCTGGGTAGACAGCACCATTGATTAATCTATTTGATTAATGTAATTCTAATCTATTGTTGTCAGCACAGATTGTTTTATAATTTATCAATTAATTTTATAATGATAACATGAAACAACTTCAGGCACGTGTTCAACAATGTCACAGCAGGTCATGTGTCTACATTTGAACACCCGAATGGCCGTGTTAAACTGTTTGCTCATTGTTAGCAGTGTCATTCTTCATATAGGACAGAGGGGGGTAATGTAATTTCAGAATCTGAGTGCTGACTGGGAGAGGGTTTATTTTTTTTCATTCATTTTTCTCATATGTCCCCATTTTTTCTTTTGGTTTTTTTTATTTTATGCTATTAGCCCTCCAGTTTTGCAGACAAACAGAGTCCCCCGCCCTGTGGTACAAAATGTCACATCTGATATCCTGGTGCTGGAGGTGATGAAGCTAATTTGGTGGTCAGTTGGTGACATGGCTAACAAACAAAGCTCTTATTGGTCCCGGAGCACTGGACGCTCTGCTCTGCTGTGTGTGGTGGAGTGGAGACCACGAGTCGTGCCACAGGACACTGATGCAGCTTAAAGCCTTGAGTTATTCATGTTACTGTGGTGTGCAAATGGCGTGTGTTTGGAAGCATTAATTTTTTACAATAAATTCAGAAGGCACACCTTAATTAGCTTTTGCTCATTGTTTAAAGACAACACCATCCGCTACACTATATGTCGGTGAGATATTTCAAACACGAATGTGTTAAGGGATTTTGTTCCCTTCTAAGTAATCAATACAATTTAAATGAAAAAGAATAATTGTTTTAAAATACTGAACAAGCTCTAAACAATAACAGAAGAGTGAATAAGTGCATCACTGTACTTTGTGTGATGGTGTGCCTGCGGCAGAAAAATGAAATCTCCTCGGTCCAACAAGAGAATGAACAACACACATCCTTCCTTACAGAGGTGCAGGTTTTCGTGTTTATGTTGAAAGTCTCAAATAAGTGTTGGTGAACTGAACTTAATGTGGTACCCTCAGAGTTGTAATTCTGCACTTAAACTGTTTTCAGCCAGGAGATGTGACTGTAGGTTTCACTTTCACGCATGAGGCAAATGTATTTGAAACATACAGCTTCAAAAGTCCTGACAGGTTCTGCTGTTACATGCAGTTAGCAAGTGTAAATTTCCTACTTTGATTTTATTTCCCTAATATTATACAGTTCTTTTTTTAGCTGTGTGATGGTGATATGCCATGCATAGCCCAAACCCCCAGGGTCCCCTCTCCTGAATGCCTGGGGGGGTTCTCTCCTTCACACAATCTGGGTTTTCACACTCCATCCTGGTTTCTGAGGGAACACACATCTGTCTTGAATGCAGCTCTGCCTTTGCATACTTTACCCACATGTTTGTCTGTCTTTACACAATCAGTAATTTGTGTTTATTCTGAAGGATGACAGTATGAATTGGTTTCACCCAGAAAAAAGGGGTGTTGTTAAAAAAGAAAGAGGGGTATTGTGATTGGTCTTTTTTCAAGCGGTACTATGACTGTCTGTCACTGTTCTTTTATCATTGAAATTGGAGTTTATCTTCTACATGCTTGAGTGGAATGTTTTTGTTTTTCAAGTGATTATTAACATCCTCCTTGTCTGCCATCTACGGCTCATGAAACGAGCACATCAAACAGACCCCCGCGCTAACGAATCCAGCACGGGTTGGTGGGCTGGTGGGCCGGTGGGCCGGCGGGTCAGCTCCTGCCTCTTGCTGTAAGGCACCTGCTGAAGTGACAGGCAGGCAACAAAAGGCCTCTTGCAAGGGAATCATCAGGGTTGCTGTGGAGTGGCCATGACAATAGAGTATAGAGGTGGCCTGGGCTTTTAGCCACGTGCCAGATCGTGACAACAACACACAGAGCCAACAAGGCTCAGAGCAGCACAAAGGAGGAGGAGGTACAAGGAGGACAAGAGCAAGTGACATGGAGAGACAGGAGGAGAGTGGCTGACACCTGCATGCGCTTGAGCCTTTTTTTTCAGTGGTGGACATCTTTACAACAAACAGCAGTTGAGAATACGACAGGAAAAATGAGGTAGGAGGAAGTACAAAAGTGCAGGTGCACACACACCTGCAAAGACACATGGAATTAAGATGGAGGCGAGCCGAGTGACGATAATGGGTTTACTGTCTCATGTCTCATGGGTGTCAGTAGGTCCACTCCAAGGTACAGTCTTGTGTGAGTTTTAAGTAGGTTCAGGCTATTTCTGTTGAAATAAACACTAGCCTATGCAAGTGAATAATGCACAGGAAGGCTGTGTGTAAATGAAGAGCAGCAAAGTGGATCATTGGCCTTGCAATGTCCCCAAGGACCTCAGTGGTTTGCTTTGTCTAATTTCCATTTTTTTAATCATTTATTTTACTATGCTCCCCCACCAGGGAAAAGCTGAAGGTCTGAGCCGAGTATAGATATCAGACATACTTGCTTACACAGATGTGCTCACCACGAACATCGCTCGTTACTCATATTTTTACATGGCTTCGCAGTAAACCTTGAAACGGAGGCCTAAAAACACAATTAGTTTCATCATGTACATTGATTTGTATCTGCCACCACTGACAAATCTGCTTTTCACAGTCGACTTTCACAAGCGACTTTCTGCTCAGCCCTGTTGAATTATTAAACATTTCAGCGTTGCATTGTTGTTAGGTTCCTGTCTGTGATTGGCTTCCATCATTGTCATATTCTCATACTGTCAGAGTGTTATGTTAATCTTTTCCGATCAACTTCTTGTTTTGTAGCCACATTTGTGAAACCAAAAAGTCTGAATTGGTTTCTCTATGTAGTGTGTTTTTCAGGGTTTGCAAAGCGTATTTTCAAAGGCTTCCCCTTTATCTCTGTTTCTCTTTATTTTAGACACAATAAAGTTTCCTCTCTTCATCTTGTATTCCACGGAGTCTTGGACCTCAAAGACGAGCTCGCATGCTGAGGTGTAATTGGTCCTCCTCCGCTCCGTCTCACTCCGTTCATGGTCCAACGTAGACGAGTGTTCGTGCATTTGGGCTAATGATTTTAAATAGTGATTAAAATGAATTGGAGAGTGGGCTGCTTCTGTAGTATCCGGACCCCTCCATCATTAGTGGCTCTCTTCCTCTTTTTCTCTTTCTGTATCATCAGTGTTAGCCAAGCAGAGGTTTCACACGAGGCCTGGGGTGGGCTTTCATGAGCAGAGACTCAAAGGTTTCTCCACTTCTTGTAATCATGGACACCAATCTTCTAGCACTTTCACTGTCGTCTTCTGGTTCCTCAAAGGTGCCTTTGATTCCTTTACATCCTGCACCCGGGCCGGATAGTGTCACATTATATTTTTCCCCTCTCCGTTTTTAACTATCTTGTCCAACCCTACTCTTCACCCCCTTTCTTGCCCTTCTGTTTTCTCCCCCTCTTAGAACCAAGCTCATCAGCCTGTGTCCCTATTTATTGTCCTCGGAACAAGAGCTGATTTTGCACTCTTCTCTTTGGGATCGCATACTTCTAGGACCCCCACATCCCACTTTCTAATTCATCCCCCCTCCTAGCCAGTTTGCCTTGATCCACCTTTTTATAATCGGCCCCCTCTCTTTGTTTTTCTTCTTCCCCTGTTTAAAATGAATAATGCAGAGAGGAGGAAATGGCGATTAAAGAGCTGCTAACGCCAGTACCATCTTCTGTGGTGCACAGCTCCGCATACCCTCTCACAGGACCACAAACGTCTCAGGGCTAACAAGCTTCAGACTTTCTAACTGTCCTAGCATTTTTCTCAGTTCTGCTTAGCCCCCTTCAAAGCCCCCACTCTGTTTTTTGCCTCAGTCGACATTATGCTCTTCAATATCTGGATGACATGACTCCACTTTCCCAGGACATTGTGCCTTCTTGGCTTTGCTTGAGTCGTCACACTTCTGGTAGTAGGACTTCTATCTTGTCTTTGTCTCTGTAATGAAGCTGGTCGTAATAACCACACTGTGTGAAACTGCTGTGACATCATCTTCAATGTAGCCTCCAAACATAATTGTTACTTACGCTGTTGACCATGGCGCTATGGGTTGTACTTTACTCTAGTAGTCCAGTGAATTAAAAAAAAAAGTTACAATGACCTCCACCCCCGGTTCCGTCCTGTCTTGTATATGCTAGTTTCCAGTTGTCTCAGACCAAGGCTTTGATCTGTCATGTGTCTATGAATAGTAAGAGGAATTTGCTTTTAACTGCCCCACTGCTGCCAAAATTATAGCTAGCCAGCCACCATTTCTCCCACATTACAGAAAGGCGGGAAGACTGCATTAAATTTCCACTGCTGTTAGTAACCACCAAATGCTGAAAGTCAGTTTCTTACTGTAAAAAGACTGAGATGTTACTGAACTTCGGCTGAGAGACGCAGTGGAGCAAGACCTGTGGAGTGATGGCCTCAGAACTTTTAACTCCTGTTTGTTTTGTCCAGTCTCTAGGTTTTACTTGATCTGTGTGAGATTTCGAACTGGGAGTGAACTGTTGCCTTTCTCACGTTGACTGCACTTAACCAGAGTTCTGTTTCCTCTTGTACAGTGTTGCAAAGGGAGTATACTCCGAGGGAACCAAATTATTTCTGCAGAAATAACAGAACATTGTAGCATTTCCTGTAAAATAGCAGCAAAAATGGCAGAAAAGTAACCGTTGAGCTGTCTATCAAGTCAATTTAATGTGTTTTGGCACATTACATGTGTTTTGTGATAATTAATATCCCTATCTGAAAATGTCATAAAAAGATCTCTACAGAGAGAAAGACTACGCCCCACTATTTCACTGTTGTAACATCTGTTTCATTGGTCTTTTATGTGTTAATGGTGGAAGGGCCAATGTGCACATTGTCTCATTTATGTAATATATGTAATTTGTGTATGTTCCGTCACACACTGATAATAACAATTCAATTATATCAGTGGCAGAGTAAGCACATATCATTGAGGGAAATTAGCTCTGTGATTTTTACTTATTATTTTGTCTTTGTATTGTTCTTAGTTAAATCAGTTATTTTGGTCTCTGTGACTTATTTCCATCTGTATGCATCAGTGAAGTATAAGCCAGCTTGAAAAAATAGCAAAACTATCCTTTAATTATGTTGTTTTTTTTGTATTAATCTAACATGACAGTCTTAATTGATCTTGTTAACATGGGATGTGGAGCTCATATGCCCCCTGGTTATTTTGACACGTAGACAGGCAAAAACACAAGAGGGTTCAACAGAGAAGTGAGGGTGCCAGCTCCAATCTAACAAAACAAAAAGCTGAAGTGCAAAGAATCATTAAGGCAGGCAGGAGGGCCAACTGGGTGAATGACTTGTAAGTTCCCCATGACACCTAAATCAAAGATGCTGAGACGCCAAGCTAGTCAGGCAATCTGCCATGCGTGGAGCTCCATCTAATCTTCACTTTTTCACACCTTTGTAATCAAATGCTCATGCAGGTCCTGTTTTATAAAAAGCTTCAGTCATGTTCACTTCGAAGTGTGCATTTCAAAGGGTTAACTCGCCACTTGCACATGTACACACACCCACACACACACTTTAAAGATGTTTAATTTTTTTCCCCTTTTTATCAAGTTTTCATAAACATTATGGGTTTACTCAAAGCAGATTGTAAGAATTGTAACTGCAGAATGTGCATGTAACATTTGGACATATACGCGTTTGAAGCCCTACAAATTCAAGTCAGTTTTTGTTAACCTCACACAATGGCGAGTGCAACCTTTTACAAAGCTGAGATAAACAACCAGACAAAATTCTTTCTATCTTGTATGCACACACAAGTAAACCCTCAGTGCTATGCATAGATCTAGTGCAGATGCCTAATGAGCTTTATTAACTGTTGTTAATGGGACTGACAGCAGAAGAGAGGAGACACTCCTTAGTGCCATTTTGCTCGTCATTGTACAAGGGGATTTTTATTTGGTCGATGAGGTTTGAGGTCTTGCTGTCTGTTCTCAGAGGTGCAAAGATGACAGAAACAAGACACAGCACATAAATGAAAGACTGACAGATGCACAGACGGACTGTTGTGCACTAACAAAACACATGTCCTGCTGTGATGTGTATTATGTTGCTTTTGCCTTGAGTGGCAATGTGTGTGTCCATTTGAAAGAATGCACAGCACTGAAGTAAATAAGCCTTTTTTCCCCACAGAGATACTTTGTGGTTTTACTCTTTACCCTTTTTCTAAATACCAAGCTATTGCTCGTTTATAGTGTCCAGTGTTCGTGTTTTCCATCAGTTTGTAAAGCACACTGTTTGCAGTTGTAGCCAGCCACGTGTGTGCACACCTCTAGAGTTTTACTTTCTATATTAGAAACATGCAACCATCTTACCATATATGTGATTTATTAAAGATAGCACTCATTGCACACACATGCTATCCTTTCGAGATTAATAAGTAAAAGTATATTTGCATTGATTACATGACTGTATTACCATTTTCTTTGTGTGCATTAGAGTGGCTGTCACAAAGTTCTCTCATAAATGAGTTTAGCTAATTAGCTAATTGCATGTGTGAATTGATTTTTTGCATCATATGTTTTTCAGTGATATGTGTAAATTATTAATTTTGGTAACATTTCGCATTATGGAACCTTAAACACAAATATTAAACCGAGCAGCTGGTAGTGGAGTGTAATAAAGTGCCTTCTAGGCCATAAGCCAGAGCATGCAGGAATTATACAACACTGTGGTATACAACCATATCAGCACTCTCACCTCTGTTTGACCTATTTTCGCAAGAAAAGGAAACTCAAGCGGAACAACTTAAGTGCTTGTATCACCAACAATTTCCATGAAAGTTTGCTTGCGGGGAAACTCAGTAAATATAGTGGCATTACCTTAATTTAGTTCAGATTAACAGGGTGGCCAACTGCAGCCCTGTAACTGGAGACTGACCAAAACAAAGGGTGTCAAATGCACAGGCATGACGTGGAATCCAGTTCTGTTGAAACTGGACACCAACCGTAACTCTGTCCATAACCACCACCCAACAGTTTGGTCCTAAAAACAGGCCGGTCATTTGAGGTTATTTCTTCCTCCAGCGAAAAAGAATTGTGGAGTTCATTTGGTCATTTATGCTAAATGGTCTTTGGCTGAGTCCTCTAACTGAGAGCTTTTTTGTTATTCGCAGAGGTGGAGAGGATCAAGCCCATAACACCATGGATATGGACACCCAGCCACAAGGACAGCAAGCAGCCGTGCCAGTGTTTCAACCCCAGGTAGACTCCACACACCAACAAAGGGTGAAGAGGGACTATTTAGTATTACCTGATAATCTCTGTTGGAAATGTGGGACAGAGGCAGGGACTTTCCTACATGTGCGATTTAAATGTAGTTTGATACAGCCATTTTTTGTAAAAAATAATGGAAAACCTGGGGAAGGCTCTGTATTCCATGGGCCCACTGCAACCCCACCCAACAGAACTGTCTCACAGTGTAGAATAAAAAGAAATACAAACTTTAGAAAAGGGGGACTTGTTATGTGACGACGATACATTGTAAAATAAGCGTAACTTGATGGTTGCTAGCATGTAATCCCCACCTAATCCACACTTCAAATTGTAAATTCCTTTATACTACTTCTCATTCATGTGCTAGTGAAGTTGTGCCTTTCATCTCAATCATCCTTCACACCAGTGCAGCTTGTGTGTGAGACCGACAGCAGTGGATGAAGGCTGAGTTGCTTCTATTGATCCGAGCTCTGGAGGCCGGTGAAGCTTGGCCTCCTGCATGTTCCTCCTGGTTCAATACATTTCAGGTTCGCTCTATGCAAATCTGGTCACTGCTGGAGTTTGAAACTGCCCTTCAACATTAGGTTCATTGATTTCTTTGCAGAAGGATGTTTTTGCCTCCATAACTATTGAATAAACTTTAAACAAGAAAGATCATCTATATGCCCCAGAGTAAATGGATTTTTATGGGAAAGAAACAACCCTAAAAATAGGCTTGTTGTTTTTTTGCTTGTGTATGCAAGGGCACTACAACATTAACACTGAAATTGCCAAGGGGGTTAATTTATTCCAAGATTTGTAATTGCAATATTAAAGATAATTGGGCTGCACACAGAAGAAACTCGGATAAAAGCTCTAATGATTAATTTGACTTCAAGCAACACCCCCGACATACACCACACTAGATCATCTACTCCTCTCCCAGTAGTTGATTATATTTTCTTTTTCAGGAGTACTGGTATTTTTTTCTCAATTTATTTCGGGCAGTTTTCATCAGGCCCATGCTATATGCCACTGTTGGTGTTATCACAGTGCATTTCTAAGTTGCCTGATGTTTTCCCTCTGTCGTGGAGCACGTCTCAACTGATTTCACATTTAGCATGAGATAGAGCGAGGGAATCAGTCACAGTATGTAGATTGATGCCTAACTTGCATCCAGATGGGTGTCTTTCAACAAGTCGTGTATCTGTTTTACACTTTCCTAAGGTTCAGTCTGCTCGGCAGCACGGGGAAAAAAACCCCACCAGCCTCCTGAAGAAATCTGAATTGTATATGTGATGAAGGATATTCTGAATTGCTTGCAATATCATTTCTCCTGGTCCCGGAGGTATGATGCATATGCATTAGGTAAACGAGATGAGCTGGTAAGATGTGCATTTTTAATGGTGCATTTGCTCTTTGAGTGAGTGGGAGGGTTGGTGAAGAGGCCCCCTCAGAAGAGATTCTGATTGTTGCTGGAGAGTTTGACAGACACGGATCTGTCTGTACGCGTTGACAGGACTGTGTTGTAGTGGAACAGATTTAGGAAGAAGGATAAGAGGCACCTTTGGGGTGCTTCCTGGTGTTTCGACTGCCTGGTTGGATGACTGAGTTAGAATGAATATTGCATGGAGCGTTTTTTTTATTTTTTTTCAAATGCAATATTTTTTGGTGTCTACAACACTAATTCAGGGGACAGTGTGCCATAAGTGAAATAGATGCATTCTTAAATTCAGCCGGCTGATTGTGTATTTACTTGTGAGCGTGTCTTTCTGTTTCACCATCCTGCCATGTCTCTCCATTGGAGAAGGCACCTCTCTGCCACCATTGCCCTTTCTGTGGCAGCCGTTGGCACTGCTGAGCTGTCACATCAAACCCTCTCCCCTCTGCTGCTTGTCTACCCCCCCACTCCCCACGCCTCCTCTCCGTCTTCTGTATTCTATCCATGTGTCTTGTCAGTTGTGTCGGGCAATGGCGTCATTATTGGGCAGCCGGTATCACACTTTCTCCAGTGAGCTGTCTGTCTGCCCCCCTCCCCCCACACCCTCACCCATCTCTGTCTCTCAAACCCCCTGCAAGTGATTTGCCAGTGGCGATTGTGTGCCACCTTTATATTTAAGACATACAGTCCACACAAATATTACCCATACGGCCTTCCACAGCTGCCAGTTAATGTCCTTTCACTGCAGCTTGTACCTATTAGATGAAGGCAAATAAGCAGCAACTGACACAACACACAATACAGCGCTTACATTTAAATCAGGAGTAGAAGAAAACTATATCAAAGATCCCAATTTTTGCAAATATGTAATGACCAACTGCTAGCATATACTCACAGGACACTGGGCCTGGAGTAATGATTTCTCATATCTCACAGCAGACACGTAACCCTGCATTAATACAGTAATTAATTGATGTAAGACGCTTTTAAGTATGGCAGAACAGTATACATGTTTAAAATCATGTGTCGTACTGCTGTTATATGTCTCATGCATTTAGCAGAAATGATAATGCTTATTGTTTTCACATTTTACATTATTGGTCATATTGTTATTATTATTTTATACAATTTTGATTGATTGTGGAGCTCTGCCCTCCCTGAATTATCATTCTTCAGTTTGTGTTTTTTTCAGTGTTTAGACTTCTTTTGCGATTTTTAGGCTCCGCTAACATATGACAGGCACAGCAACAATCTAGGTTGGATACTTAAAAGCATTAGCCTGCGTAACGCTCAGTTTTCTTCAGACATTGACCCATGTGTCATTCAGGGTCATTCCTCTGGGTCTTCTCCTTCTGTGTGATACTGTGTGTATTTGTCAAGGCTTTGTGTGTGTGTGTTTGTCTTTGTCAGGGCCTTGTGATTCAGCTGGGAGCTCCTGATTGTGTGACACCCATGTGCGGCAGATGAGATGGCCCGTCATTCAGCTGTGGCCTGGCTGCCCTTTGAAGGCCAGGCCAGGGGGCGAAGAGGTGCCGCAAATGGCCTGTGAAGTTTACATATACTGCCCACTGCTAAACAGATTAGCTCTAATGAAGTGTCTAATGCTGGGGCCGCTGGCTGACATAATCCTGCCTGGCAGCCCGGCCCCTTGGCTGCCAAAAAAGACGCCCTCCCTCCAGCCCTCTCTTCCGCCCTCGCATGGCCTCTGCTGCCACCCAAGGCGACTCCACACGGGGAGGTGCCCACTGTTAATCATGCCGGACAGTGTGCGATCTGACATGCAAATGTAGGTCATTGCATATGTAAATGTGTGATTACGGGGCTGGCATGCCAGGACACATTAGCGAGACTGTGCTCTCAGCAGGCGGTTGTCACAGCGCTTTAGAGGCTCATGCTAACATTTGTCAAGCTACCACGCAGCGAATGAAAGCAATGCCCTCTTGTCCTCCCTCACTTGCTCTCGCTCTGTTTCTTGCTCTCTCTTGCTCCCTATACACCTCGAACTGTCCGTCCGGCAACCTTGCACAAATGCTTTAGCCACCATTATGAAAGAGCCGTTGCCCATTGTTGTCACACTCTGCGTCAGGCAAACGTGGTTGATCTTTACATTTTAGCTTTGCTTTGGAATTTAGTCATATCTATGAGTGCAGTACTTTAGCGGCGTAATGCTGAGTAATCCGTTATGAAGCGGTGTGCTATGCTGGCTGTCAGAGACGCTGCGATGGCGACAGTGTCTTGCTGAAAGTGTGCACACCTCAACGGTGTAAATTGGTCAGGACATCTCATTGGCTCACCCATTTGCTTTTGGCTGGCAACTTTAAGAATTAATGAAATGCTCAAATTGATTGTCCTATTCCTCCCTACTCTCCCAACATATGTGTACAATTCTGTTGTTATCCACAGAATTGTATCATGCAGTTTTCTTCACTGTCATGGTGAATCTATTTTTAGGATTGAAAAAAATAAAGTATTTATTCTCACTTCCTCTAAAAAAAAAGAATGGATTATTTTTGCAGCACCACAAACTGCCTTCTGTGAGTCATCAAAGTAGGCTGTTCATTCACTTTACAGGTTAAAAAGCTGATAGTTTTCCTTAAATGACGGTGTTTAGTGATTAGAAGATCCACTTTGTCCTTCTCCCCCTCTCTGTCTTCCACCCCTCTGTCCTAAGTCACTTGCCCCTGAGCTGCTCCCATGGCCACATTTGCAGAAACGCTGGTGACATGTGGCATTCTGATATCTGTCACCTTATGTTTGCTACCGCTGACGCCTTGTACAAGTGTACAAAAAGCTGGAAAGGTCACACAGCCTGTTCTCTGCTTGTATCACACATCATATCCGAGGAGCTGATTCTGCGAAGATGACTATTTCTGATTGGTTTTATTTTGGAAGGTACGCGTCCCTGCCTGCAGAGCCAGTCACAGGAGTCAGTGGCACGCTGACAGATTTTCAGGAATGGGTCTTGGCAGACAGAGGAAGGAAGAGAAATCCATTCCAGTTTTTGAGTTCCATTGAACTCAGTAAACAAGTTAAAGGAAATGATTTGTTGCTCGCCTTCAGGACAGAATATTTACCGCTCCACTGGGAGGTGAGAGCTCCTACATCCATGGCACCAGTGGTGATTCATTTGCCCATCTGAGAACAATCAGCATCAAGCTGAAACTAATTAATTCAAAGTATTATTAATAACAAAAGTTTCTGACATTTGTGCCAGAGGGTCTCTGACAGGCTCTCCTACTTGCAAAAGTTACAGCCACAAAAGTTGATGTTATATGTGACTATTATATAAGTTGAGGCTTCTTTTTTACTGACAGTAGGCCAAGTGAAATGAAGTGATGCTGTAAAGCAGCTGAGAGTGTGCTTTACACATTCCTAACAAATTTCCCTCAAGGGATTAATAAAATTCATATTGTCAAGATGTTTTGCGGCATGTCAAATCAGTCAGTAATGCCAGTCAAATCATCAGTATTTCAGCAGACTTTGTTAGTAGCATATAAGGGATTAGCTCAGTGTCTCTAAATCATTTGTTCCATCTGCCAAGGATGGATGCGATTTCATACTGTTTGCTGTGTATAGAAGAATTCAATTTTCAAACAGATCTGTTCAATACAGCGTAAAATGGCCTTTTTACCATGGCATCGGCAGAGGTTTGCGCTTGATGTGCCCTTCACGTTTTGCTTTTTTCTCTGAATATGTCACTGGCCATTTGACCATGCTTTCTTTTTGTCTTTCAGAAACCACTGCAGCCAGATATGGGTCACAATTCACTTGCTAACTTCCAGATTGAGAAGAAAATCGGCCGGGGACAGTTTAGTGAGGTATACCGGGCGAGGTATCTGCTAGACAACACGTCTGTGGCGTTGAAGAAAGTCCAGGTAAGACAAATTTAAGGCGTCTTGGCCAACACACACAGACAATGCAATTACAATTTACAAATGACTTGTCAAAATTAAACCTATACAAATAACCAAATCAGTCTGCACATACACTGGTTATACTGTTCCACAAAATCAGAAAACACAAGGCAAAATGAAACAGAAAATGTGGTAAAGGAGCAGGTCACTTATCCAGCTCACATTTGGGATTTATATGTATAAATCCCATGCATGTTACACATGCAACTGTATGTGACTAGGATGTGACACCTGTAGTCACTGCTGTGCCACCCTGCAGGTAACAGCAAGCGTGTGTTCACTTAAGTATTTTTTCTTACCTTCTGTGCATCTCTCCATCTTACTAGTTCTTGAATATGTCATAACATGGCTCTCTGTCCTGTCTCTCTCTCTCCCCTTTTGATCTCCTGATAGATATTTGACTTGATGGATGCCAAAGCTCGGCAAGATTGCATCAAAGAGATAGATCTCCTTAAGGTAAAGAACCAGAGACGAGTGAGACGGCGTCATTCACTGCACTCTTTTCTCTTAAGGTGTCTCAGCTGAGACCTTCCACCACAGGAAAACAATTGATCTGCACAAGCTTGGATTTGTGTGTTGTGGTTGTAGGCACATTTGTGTGTGTGCGTGTGCGTGCGTGCATGTGCTCGTGGTTAGGAATTCAGAAGGGTGTTTTGAGCATTTGTGTGCACAAGTGAGAATAGGAATGAGAGTGTTTGTTCAGCTGTACACTACATGTGTTCTGCTGTCTGTGTGTTTGTGCATGTGTGCACACATGATGCGTCTGTGTTACATCCCTCTAGGCTCACGTTGCCTCTGTTTTAATGCCATTTTTTTTGAAAATCTATTTGTGTTCCTTATAACTGGGCAATAGGGCATTGACATGCAAATGTATCATCCCATATGTGCCTCTTAATGCTCTGTCTTCTTGGTTTCTTTTTTATTCATTCATAAAACTACCTGAAACATGTGTCAGCCAGGCTGTGGGGAAAAAACGAATGCCATCTTTAATATCTCCCCCTTCTGGCACGGTACAAGATATGTGCAGTTTGTTTTCATTCATTCCTGCTTATCCCTTCTTACATGCTGTGTTCATGCATGTGTGCATGGACACATATTCACACATATACATTACGGAGAGCAAGGACACACATTCAATTAGTTTGTGCCACTCAAACACTTCAGCGAGGCTCTAGGGGCCAATCAAAGACAAGCTACTACTCAGATGCAGTGAAGGCCCTGTCGAGAGCTGTAATCTGAGGAGCAGATCTTGATCTGATGGTGCTAGACAACATTGTTAGTTGCAATCTATATCTCTGCCTTCCTTGGAGAAATCAGGGTATAGTCTAAATTTCTAATTTTCAAATTTTCAAATTCAAATTTCAAATTTTGCTCCTCTCCTCCCTCTTGATTCCTTTGTACTTTCCTCTCTTCCACGGTTCCAGTACCATACATCCCTCTTCCTTTCTGTCCCTCCTCAGAGCTGTTTCTCTCTCTGTAAGATGATTGCTTGTGCACATGGAAGTTATGCCCAGCCCTTCGCTGCCCAGCCAGCATGATAATAAAGGGCTTAGTGTATGTGTGTGAGAGACAGTCCCCCCAACACACACACACACACACACACACACTCTAGACAGGCCAACAGGAGAATCAGCCAAATCAGAATAATGAGAGGCGCACTGGCATAGACTGACTGGAATGACACAAATACTTGTGCATGAACACACACACTTGCGCACATGCATGTGTACACACACACACACACACACACACACACACACAGAACAACATGCACAGACGTTCTCGGTCAGTCACAGCCTTTCAACAGCTTGCCTATTTGTTTGTTTGTCTGTCTAGATGTGTCTTATCATCAGTGTTTTTGTGCTCTGCCATGATCATGCCTACTTGAGAATCTCACGTCACACACTGTCTTTTTGTCCAAATCCTCACTTATAGGCATGTTTGCAGAAATAGCCTGTGCTCTGTCACTCTGCTCGTTTTTACAAAAGCTGTGTTCCTCTTCCTTGTGGTAACTATCAAGTCTGGATAGTATTCTGAAGAGTAATGATCTGCACTAAGCATTCTGTCCGGATGTCTGTGTGTGTATACATGTCATACTGGTTGTTTACTGACAAGACAAACAAATGACAGGAACCGGTTCCATTTAACTTGAGACTCACACACCCAATAAATCCATTTTATGCTGCAAGTATACATTTCCTTAAGAATCCAAACTAATGGACATATAACCCTGAACCATGTTATAAATAAAGTAAATGAAAACGTAATAAATCTTCATCAGCCACTGCTTCATCTCGCCGCAAGCGACTCTCTTTTGAGCATGTTATTTTATTTACATATGTATATCCTCAAACCTGATTTTTTTTTTGTCACATGGCTTATTTTGTACCATCGGATTGCATTAGTCAGTATCTTGCTCTTCTTTGAAACACATCACCAGCTCACCAAATATACACAGAGGCTTGCATGATTAAGTAATTACACACACTGGTGGGTCCCAGCCAGCGTGTGTAATTACATAATCATGCAAACCTCTATGTGATATTTCCCAATGAAGGATTGTTGTATTACAGTCGGCTTCCATCCATCATTTACATAAACATCTGCATGTGAACACATTTCTCTGCATCCTTCGCCTGCGGTTTGAGTTATGGAAGAGGAGCGGGTTGGGTGGGGAAGGGGGACTTGTCATCACTCTCTTGGCAGTGCTACAGTGTGGAGTCGTGTAGAACTGCCACTCTGAGCCAAAAATACATCTGGTGAGAGAGGACACGGAAAGGGAGAAGGAAAGATGGAGACGTAGGGAAGGTAAAGGGAGAGGGAATGCAGAGTGGGGAGGGTAGTGTGGCATAGTATACTGTGCTGTGCTCTCCCTTTCCTTCTTCTCTGCATCATTCAGAGCATGAACATTCTTTTAATCACAGCAGAGAAAGCAGAGACGAGTGGAGGATTCATGTCACACTGCTCCGTCTGCTCGCATCACGGCCCCCCGCCTCGACATCGCCACGCCACACAGCTCCATGTCTCCAGCTCTCCACATATCTCTACCCCCCCCACTCCATCCCCTTTTTCTTCAACTCTGCTCACCTGCACTTTTTCCCCCCTTCCTCACCTATGCTTGTCTTCCCTGCTTGTTCAATTTGTCCTTTCTCCATCATTTCTTTTAATTGTTTGTGTCCCTGTGTCATGTGTTTCGTTCTCTTCGTCCTTCCGTCTCTCCTTGCTCTGGGTGGATGGGCTTTTGTTTACTACAGAGAGTGCTGTTCCTGTGCCTTATTGACCAACCAACAGGAAGGAATCTCAGCCAGAGACGAGCCTGGCATGCTTGTTGTTCTGACTGCCAGACATGTCAGCTTGTTGGCTGTGTGTGTGTGTGTGTGTGTGTGTGTGCGTGTGTGTTTGTGTCTCTCACACACGAGTTGTTGTCATCACAGACAGAGGATATGTTGTGACATATCACCCCGCTTTGTCACACTTTAGGACAAAACCGTCTCATTACATCCACACTTACCAAATATGGATTCTAAATATCGATTCAGCTGTTTTACTTTAATTGCTTTGAGCTGTTGAACGTGCTGCACGTCGCACTTGTCAAGAAATGAACTTCTTGGTACTTATCAGCAGTAAGTTTGTTTTGAGATAAATTGCATGACAGATAATATGTCCAAGGATGTTCTGAATGCGACAACTGTCAGCAGCAGTATCTCCCCCACCGTATTTTTCATTCTCTGCGACCTTTCTTTTTTCCTTCTGACAGCAACTCAACCACCCAAATGTGATAAAGTATCACGCATCTTTTATTGAGGACAATGAGCTGAACATAGTGCTGGAGCTGGCCGATGCTGGGGATCTTTCACGTATGATCAAGGTGAGTGCCTCCACACAACACAGACCCTGCTGACTCACCAGTTCATATGGTCAGAAAAAGGTGAGAATGAAACTGAGATTTCACATAAATAGCAAATGCATTTTACTAGTCTGGTTAGTTAAGATGGAACATTTTGTCAACAAATTGCATTGGTGTTTCCTGATAGCGTATTACACATAAACTGTATATGACTGTATATTTAGTATTGTTCACCAATTTATTAATGAACTGACAACACATTACATTTAGATATCAGCTATGGGACTACCTACGGAGCATAGACCCTCTATCTGAAGTGTCTCTGGCCTGATTCAAGCTGAAGACTTTCTGTCACACCTCCTCTCCCAACTCACATTTCCTGTCCAGCTGCAGTGAAGTCTCACATGGGAGAGACTAATATTTAAGGATATGAAATATCTGTAGTTTGCTCTTACTGTTCACCCATAACACTCGAAAAAGTCTCTATATCACCACAAACAGCAAGGTGAAGGGATTTACTTCTAACATCTTAGTCCCTGAACGGTCTATTGTGGGTTTAGTTTAACACACGTTCAGACTGTGTCAAATAAATAACGCTGTTTTTCAATGTGAGCTTGGACCCTGGGGGAAAGTATCTGAAAATCATAGCCAGTCCAGCACCATATCTCACTTAGATTGTCTAAAGGAATGCTGTCTTGGAAACTAGGAACTGGTGATGTGGCCTGTCTGTGTGACTGTGGGAGCAGAAGCAGGAGGTCTGCGGTTTGTGGTTGAGACTGGATTTTGACTACCTGCATACGGAGTCAGTCTGAATCATCAGGTCCACTCTGAAACCAAAAACCAACTTTTATAAGACCTCCTGAAGACTTCTTTAATCTCAAAAGGTATGCATGGATAGCCAGCCTGACTGGAAAAAGGAAGTTGTTAAAATAAAATAATGATCAAGGGTCATAAAGTCCCACGTGTTTTCTCCGTACAATCAGGGTTTATGTCATATGTGAACAAATGCTGTGTAGAGAATCTGTTTTTGAGCAATTGTTTTGTCTTGTACACAGTACATTTGTACGACGAAATGTGAAACAATTTGCTGTCATGTTTTAGTAATGGAATTGGGGAATGTGTGGTTTGGAGTAGCCTTTTCTCATTGATATTATTATTTATTCTGCTTGCATCACTGCTGACCACATGGTATTTAAGGGGACGTTTCTACCAGCATGATCTGCCACATCGTAACTCATTTGGAGTCTGTCGTGGCCCATTTTCAGTTCAACTCATTATGCAGCCTGTACAAGTGTGATGTGGAAAACTGAAACCTCCAGTGGGCATACACTGAGCATGGACATTTCAGTGAAGTCAGACACATCATGTGTCCACCAGTTAAACTTTTGAAATAAAACATATTTGCAAACTTGAAAGACACAGAAAGCAGAGACCTCTGCCAAGGACAAAAGTCCATTGTTCTTTTTTATGCAAAACCACTGAAGTGAAACCTATCGTAAATGTCTCAGTACAAATGTGTGTGTTTTTCATGTAATATTTCCTGTGAAATTAATGAAACTGTCACAAATCCCTTATTTTTATATATATAAAAACATGGATTGCCCCTAAATTTTATGGGACTCTCCTTTTTGAAGCGTAATCACACTTGTAAAAGTAAGTGACGCAAATTGTCCTCACATTAACAGAAAGTAATTATCTACTTGCTGGATAAATGAATTAATTTGGTATTTTTCAGTGAGGAAATGTAATTGTCAGGAGTTAAATCACGCAGTTGCTGTGTTTTTGTGGGAAAACCATATCAGATACAAATTCTTATTTCAAGAAGAATATTTTTATATGCCTGAAAACATGTCTGGGGGGAGCTTAAATTACTGCGGTAACCAGTAAAATCAACATTGAGTAAAAATATAACCAAATGTACAATGGGATTAAGCACATAATATGCGGCTTGGAGCTACATAAATGTATAAACTTGACCATGTTTTAAACCTCAGTCTAGCCTTTCAGGGTTGGTTTGTTTTTGTTGAAACTGGAGTAGAAGAAGGCACTTGGTTGTTCAGAAGTAGTAGCAATTTCATCCCAGGCGCACCCTGTTATTCGTCTTTGAGTGAGGCCAAACCCTCAGTTATTATAAAACCTGCCAGTGTTGCAAATTAGTGGTGTGCATGTAAAAAGCCTGGTCTTCTCCCATGCATAAATGATGCTGCAGCGTTGTATCAGCACAGCTCGACAAGCTGTTTGCAGTCATACTCAGCAGCTCCATATCCGCACAGTTCAACACAGCAAATTAGGAGAGGCGAGGATTAGCGATACAAGAGAGTGAACATGGCAGGCTGAGCCCGCACATACACACGCACGCTCACACTGAATGCATTTAATATGGTGCTCTGTGTAAAGCGAATGATGTGCAGACACAACCATGGAAAGACACACTCACATGAATGTTCACAGATGCACTTTATAAAGATTTAAAAAGGCATCCGGAGGAGGTGAAGTAACAAAACTTTAAACCCTGCTGCTATTCTAGCTAAGCTCCCAAGGATGCTGGAACCATTCAGACTGTCTCCACTCCAGCTGCTGACAAGACAGACTCATCCACACAGATCACGTCTCTTCACCATTTGTCTCATGCTCTGTTTTAAATGAATTGTTGTCCCGGTATAACAGTGGCTGTCCTGACACGTGCACGAGGACATAGTCGTCCCATCCTTAATGTGAAGTAAACACATTGGTGCAGTGTGCCATATGTAAAACAGAACCCCTGATGCATGAATTTAACATTTTTTATTCTTTTTGATTTCTCTCCATCCACATTGCTCTCTCCTCCTTTCTTTCTCCCTCCCTCATTCTCAGTTTCTCTCTCTCGCTCTCTCTCTTTGACCATCTCAGAATTCAAATGAAATCAAATGGTCCTTGATTTGCATGCACTTACAGAATATTGCATGTGCAGTGTTTGCTGTTAAAGACATGGAGAATAGGGTGGTGGTGGTGTCGGTGGGTGTCTATGAGCTCCCCCATTGACATCAAACAGTCCTCTGATATGGAAATGGGAGGGCAAGGAAAGAATGGCACCTTACTGGGGCTTTGTTTGGATGTAGGCCAAGGTCTATCCCTCCTTCTTTCCATCTACCTCCATCACCCTTTCTTTCCTCTCTCCCATTTCGCTCAATGTCTTCCTATTGATGATGATTTATTTGCCCAAAATGAAGTAAATACCAGCAAGGTCATTCTTTGTCACAAAATCCAGAAAACATTCTGCTTTAGTATTCACACTTAATTTCGTTACATACACATAAGTTAAAACATAACATCACATTGAGTACATACAGTAAGCCGTATTACATTTTACTCATGGAAACCCAATACCTAGGTTTTTAAAGTTTTTTTTTTTTAACAGATTAGCACAAAGTGACATGAAAGTCCCACATCCAGTCCCACAGTACAAGCAAGAACTGTTTCTCACATCCCCTCACAAATTGCGTTGTGACACCTGCACAGTGGCTTATTTTGCGGGCGGGGGGAGGAAGAGAAACTACAGTTTGTTTCTATAGGAGGAAAGTGTTTTTTTTCCTCACAGTAGTCTGCCCTGATGAACTTATCGGCCACAGGATCCAAGGTTTCTGTTCCTTGTAATGTGACAGTTTGACAGTTCAATACCATGCGATGAGTTGAAGCGTCCTTGTCCCATGGCGGCCCGTCGATATATTTTGAGACACCACAGGCCTGTGAATGACCTTTCTGATGTGCACAAATAGCACGTGAAGTGAATGTGATTCGTGAGTGAATTTTGTAGTATGCTGGACAGTGCAAGCTCGTCAGCCTGCTGGTGTGAATATGTGAAAGTCGACTGTAGTAGTGATGAAAACAGCAGTAGCGGATGGTAGGCTGTCACCAAACAGTGATCAAGCACCGATTTTGAAGTGCTGATTAAATACCAGTTTTACTCTGATGTGGGGTTTCCTTTGGCAATCTCTGAAAACTGTCAGTGTAAGGGATCTCACTAGCAACAAGGCAGTAATCACGACCAGGTATTCAGCCCAGTGGAGATCTGGAGCAATAGAGTCCTGTTCATATTCATCAAACTAGCCATGGAGGCATAGCACTCTGGGGGCTAGGGGTTCCTGGAAGATATCTCCTTTTAAGATGGGTGTCTTCATAGAATTGATGTGATGACTCTGAACACTTGCAGTCACTGAAAACTGTAACATCAAAGTGCCTTAAAAGAGTGGTACTTGAGTTTCAATTGTCATGTTTGTCAGGTTTGAGATTTTGCTCTGAGGACATCCACTGAAACCTTACTAGAATGTCAGGTTGTGGTTTGAGCAGGATTACACATCATCAGCTGTTTATTATTGTCACAGTGGATCGGTGGCTTCATGCATCTCAGTCAAAGCTCTGTCATCACTGTGGCTGTTCCTGGGAGGTACCACAGGCGTCATTATCCAAATCAGCTCAGTCCTCTAAACCAAATAAAGTAAGAAACAACTGTAAATGTGTGCCACTGAAAGTTGTACTAAAGAGCTATGCACCAGATGGAAGAATTTTGGAAGGTACTGCAACATACTGCTCTTTGTTCCTGTCAGGGCATGTGCTTTCCATTGTAGGCCATCGAGAAAATGGAGCGAGGCTTGGTTAGGCAAGGGACAGACCGACAGAGTGATCTGGGTTGAATTAAAACTGAGACCAAAGACTGAGATGGATCCCGTAAAGGCACACAGACATAAACACTTTGCTACTCTTTTATAACGGTATTTCCTTTCACACTACATGTTTTTGATTCCTTTTAAAAATCTGTGTGTGTGTGTGTGTGTGTGTGTGTGTGTGTGTGTGTGTGTGTGTGTGTGTGTGTGTGTGTGTTTACCTTGCAACCTTGCAGCACTTTAAGAAGCAGAGGAGGCTCATCCCAGAGAGAACGGTGTGGAAATACTTTGTCCAGCTCTGCAGCGCGCTCGAACACATGCACTCCCGGAGAGTCATGCACAGAGGTACTATTGATTAACGCACACAATGAATAATGAAAAAGGAGTCACACATCAACACTCCTGACCACAAATTGTGAATGGCATATTCCTAATGATCTTTTCATGAATATGGAGACATGTTCAAGAATTATATATGTAATTGACATGTTTCTACTAAATGACAATAGTTTGATAATGTTAATGTTTGATAATGTGAAATGACTCACACATTTTGTTCATTTTAACTTTCTATCTCTGTTTTTTTTTTTTTTTTTCTTGCTGCATGTTGGTTGTAAAATTGACTTTCACAAATGAAATTTCTTCCAAAGGAACCCTGGTTCCAGCGATTGTGGAAGTTTTGTCGGAATCAGAAACACTGACAGGAATCTTTGTCTTGATGTCAGACAGCTTTTGTCCTGCCGACAGAGGACACTCATGAGGGTATTTAATGCTGTAGAGCTGCAGCTCAACAGAAAGTCAGGGAGACTGTAAGTCATTTGTCAGCAATTTTCATAGCAATGGTAATTTTATTGAAAAAAAGTCAAACATTATAAACTCTTAAATTGGATAAACCCGTCGCTGGTGAGAGAGAGTCAGACTAGGTGTTTCACAATACACAGACCAGAGCACACAGTGTTTATGACCCCACATGCTTTCAATAGGACCCAGTCAAATGCTGTTCTCAATTCATGTCCACACACTGCTACACACACACACACACACACACACACACACTCGCTACAGCTACAGGTGATATACTTCCGTTGGACTGTCTCTGATTAGGGCACAGGGACACTAATGAACCCTGAGCTCTGAGTTGAGCTTTAAAGACCACTTAACACGAACGTCTACTCAAAAGTCGCTTATGTTTTCACAGGAGCAGTAAATTTCAAAGGCTGATGCGGATCATGTTAATATTACTGTCGAAACGGTGACCAAATAAAAACAGCTTTGCTAATAAATGTGAACTGAAATGAGTATGAATTATGGATGACATATTTCCTGATTATTGACCTGTACCACAGTCACAGAGTGTTTGTGGTCCATATACAAAATAAAAAAACGGAGTACCACAGAAACAAACTTACATGTACTGTACACTCTCTTCTATAGATATCAAGCCAGCCAATGTTTTCATCACAGCTACTGGAGTCGTGAAACTTGGAGACTTGGGACTGGGACGTTTCTTCAGCTCCAAAACGACAGCTGCGCACTCTCTCGGTAATTCACAGTAGTCTAACAGCACTTGCATATGTACACACACTCTTGTGAACAGACAAATTCACATGCAGACACTCACACAAAACAGTCCCCAGTAATCACCTGGATGTGTTTCATTAGGCGTAGTGAGACCAGAGCCATGTGTCATGTGGCCATGCTGCCTGCCCCGGGATTGTGCCAGCTCCTTCATAGGCCACTTAGCCACTTCCTGTTGCCTTGACCTTTAACCCCTCCATACTGGGCAGAGTATTTGACACACAGCTCTGATTGTGACTGTGTGCCATAAAACCAGCCAGAAAACTTTACACTTAGTGTTATTATTAAGATTTTTGTACATTTGTTGGCAGTAAAATCCCTTCCCTATCACTTAATATTTTTCTTCATAGACATGAGAATTGAAGCCCAGAATTTCCACAGTAATGAAAACCTTGGCTTGGTTTAAGACTTAACGCAATTATAGGTGTGCTAAACTTGAGACACCTGAGTGGAACCACATGCTTGGTTCTATTCTTCTTGAATGCACAGGATGTTTTACTGTGAGCAATGTTCTGTAAAACTTTAGGAGTTAGAACCAGTAATTTGAGATTGAGACAACATATCAGTAAGAATTTCTGAAGGAATCAACACAAACATCCCCACTCACCTCTCCCCTCTTTAAAGGTGCTTTAAAGGTGTCCGTGTGTTTAAAACGCTGGTCCACCTCTCAACACTTTGTTAACTGCCTTTACCGAGTCGTCTTTATCACTGAGCCCTGTGGTGCAGTTGTCCTGGCTCCTGCATCTCTTGGTGGTTTGCATCACAGTGCTGTCAAGTCAAGAGAGAATCAAGGCATTGTAAAACTGTAAAAAGTGCTTTAAATTATTCACTGAACTCCAGTGTAATCATTTAATTAAGATTAAGACACAGTCAGTGAAATGATACTGAAGATTGTCTTTGGCGGAGGAACAGCGGCACACAGCTGTAATTCTCTCTAAGTTCATTGACATTTGTCTCTTGACAATCGCAGTATGTACTCTACATGACTGTATAAATAAATGGATTGTATCTTGTAATGTGTTTCTATTTTGTTCATGTATTGTGAACAACACATGAACCATGAATGCACAGAATTGGTATTAGGTCTTTTTACACACATTACAGACTACTACTAGTACTGTACTAGTACTAGAAATATATCATTGCCTAGTTGTTTTGTACAGATTCAGATCATTTGAAATCAGTTTTGCTTCCTGTGTATTATTTTATTATTGTTTCGCGTTCATGTCGTTAAAATGTTCAATTAGTTTGACACAACACATGTATAGAAGTTGCTCACCGTGGCTTCAGCTTGGCTCACTGAAGTATTTTCAGATGCTCACATGCTATACAACATCCCTTTGGCAACTTAAGCTGGATAGAAGAGAAGAATGAGAAAAGTGAGGGAGAAAAAAAGTGGCATTCACACGGTCTCACTTCTCTGTGCCAAACTCATATTACCATGAACAGCATGCTATTCTCAGCCTCTGTACAACAACATCCCAGCCTTCGAAAGAGTGTGAATCCTATGATCAGCTCAACCTCTATACAGCCAGCAGCCTGGATGAGAACGGCTGTGATTGCTCATTAAATGTTGAGTCCACAGCACCCTCTTTAGGCTGACAGGGGCCAGGCAACTGCACTGCATAGGGGTCAACTTCTACACCGCAATCATGAAGTAATTCGGATTTCTTTCTTCCAATAAGTCACAAATACATAATGAAATGGCTATGAACACTACTGTGAACACAACGGGCATAGTGTCATTTGTTGTGTTCATGTAATTCACAAATACATAGTTGCTTCGACTGACTCATGTGCAACTGCTCTCTGTATACAGTAGACTCCACTGGGTTACATTTCAAGCTAGACCTGGCCCAAAGTCCTAACTTTCTCATGGAACTTCCTCTTAACCTTAAACACTATTAGAAATTGTGTTACCAAACACAAATAATGGGTGTAGAGATGGTCACAGCCGCCTGAAATATCCTCAGGTTATGGAAAAGTACATCCCCCTCCAGACTATAAAAAATGGATTGAAACTATAACAGAAAGTGTCATATAAACAGATGTTGGTGAGAATTTATAATGACGGGGAGGAAAAGAACAAGGATCCCTTTGAGTGTGAGAGAGTGAGTGGAGAAAGCACTCTGTTAGGAAGAGAATAGAGGATAAGAAAGGTGGATGATAGAGAAAAAGAAAAAGGTGAAATGTGGCCTCTGCAAAAGAAGAGTCTGACAGAATGACATCGTAAAGAAAAGAATGAAAATGGTTTTTTTTTTTTTTTTTTAAAAAGGAGAGACTATGACAATGTGACAGAAAAAAACAGGCAAAAAGGAAATACCTGAATAGAAAGTGGATGTGTGTGTGTGTGTGTGTGCGCGCGCATGCTTGTACACACACACACACACACACACACACACACACACTATTGCGTACTTGTATGGGTCTGTAATGAGCCCAGCCATCCAGCTGAACAGCAGAGCAGCGTGGTGGAGCTGAGATGGAGGTCCAGGCGTATAGCCTGTCAGCTCCGAGGCTTTCAACTCAGCCGCTCAGCAGCCCCCAGCCTCGCTCAGTCGTACATACATGCACAAACACAGTTTTTCATTTCTCACAAACTCACACACAGCCTTTTTGTCTACTATACATCTGTATGTATGTGCAAACTGCTCAGGGACTGAATGCACATACCACATATATGTACAGTCAGGCAAACCCATTGAGGCACACAGTTTGCAGTCGCTCTGGGATTTAAGTCCAACAAACCACATTAAAGCACAGAGGCCTTTTCAGTGCTGAAGGTATGTATGTAGGGTTATGGCAGCTGGATGAAAGAGGAAAAGAACAAAAAAAGGTAGGAAGAAGAGGGGATTCAATCATGAAAAGAACAAGCGACCAGCCAATTGGCAGTAATAAGTAGTATAATATACCTGCAATTAACACCCGTAATGAGGGACGTGTTAACGATGAGAAATCCAAAAAAAAATCCAAACATGCCAGGATAAGTGATGTTTAGGATAATTAGAATTATTTTAATCTCTGTAGAAAAATACTTTAAAGGAACCCAAGGAAGTGTGAGACTGGCAGGTGGTCGGGGTGAGGACTCAGCAGATACTTACATTCAGAATACGGACCAGTGACACTTATTTGGTCTATTTGTGTATCACCTGCACACCTGCTGTTTATTTAAAAGCATTTTGTGCAAAGATTGTAAATACAACGTGTGACTTTGGAACCAAAGTCACTAGAGACGATTTCAAAAGATTCAGAGTTAGAACAACAGGCCCAACTGCTCCTGATGCTGAGTCATCAGCGTGTGAACAAGTGTGAATTTGAGTGGGTAAATAACACTGTAACATGCTTTGAGTGCCGTTACGGTAGAATGCAGTAATTTACCGTTTATATATCCTGATACCTGACAGTCATTTCAATGACACACACACATACACACCACCCCGTCCCCACCTCCACCTCTGCTCAGCAAAAACTACCACGCAGATGTGCCGAGCTGGTTTTGAGATCAGGAAATTATTAAACTGTTTGCACCTTTAAAACATTTCACAGGACATGCTCCACACTAAAGGCTGTATTCTTTCTAAAGTGTTAATAAGGCGCTTCCAGGAAGTCTTTGCACCCAAATCACTAAGTAAATTTAAAAGCTTACCACTTGCAGTTTATTAAGAGGTATATTTAGTGCGGTGATGATTGAATAACTCTTTATTTTGGAAGCGTCTCACCTCCAATAGCGTACGTACTTACTCTAATTTATAAAATATACAATATTGTCGGAGCCATTCACAATAATGGAAATCAATCCCAACATGACTTTCAATTTATTTGCATGAATAAGTAATGTGCCCTTAATTTAGCATGCTGAAGGAGCCTGAACCCGCTGCTGCCGCCTTTTTTATGCAACTATTAGCATAAGAGAGGCTGATTCTTTTTAATCAACTAATAATGAATGTTAGGGGAGCTTGTTCCGACTGCACCATGAGACCTCATAGTGCACACATGAACACACACACACACACATGCACACACCACCACTACAATACACACGTGTTGACCAATTAAAACAGCAATCCCCAGTCCCCTGTTTATTCCTTGCTCGTTGCCCTAGCTTCTTCTCCTAGCCTGTGCAGAAAGTGATTATTTTTGGAATGACAGGTAACACTTCATTATTCAAAACCACACGCTTAAGATAAAAGGCTGTTTTCTCAACCCAATTAGATCTGCACCAAAATTAAAAGTGCTAACTTTCATTCCAGTTCCCATAGACTTTAGAGTTAATAGCCGCCTCCATAATAGTTTTATTGATTGCAATTACATTAGCTGGAGTTTATTTCGACTTGTTAATGTGCAGAATGGCTCTGGAGAGTTTGTGTACTGCGAGTGAGTGCTGTTATTAGTTTTTCCTACCATTTTCCAGCTGACTCTTCTCATGAGTTCTTTTTCCGCTTGAGACCCACCCAGCTCACTGTTTGTGTGTACTATAAACTCAGCAGCTACCAGTTACCCTTGACAAAATCTCTTCCACCACAGTCAATCTACCTGTTACCAGTGCACACTTTGGGGTGTAAGCTTCAGGGAAAGCTTGTTTTGGTTTTCCCTCATTGAGTTCTACCTATACACATACAAAATCAACAGAAAACAATGAGAGCAGCTTTTTCAAATATTTTCTTGCATTTACTGTCAGTGATGGGATGAGTCTGGTAAAGGGACCCTTAGTGATACTACACACACAAGTCTTAAAGAAAAACTGTCGCCCTTGACCATGTGTGATTAATTTAGCTGGATCTGCTTGATGGACTTACATTGGAAATCACAGCAAACAGAACACAGCTGGTCAGATTCAAGCACAGAATGCAGCAAATCTCCAAAGAGTCCTGCAGTGTGTCCTGGATGGGATGTTGAGCTGCGGTTCCTGTATGAGTCCAGTTAGGTGAAGGTCTGATTCTCAGGGACTCTGCCAGTCGCCATGGCAGTTTAGAATTCTTTAGTTTCAAAACCAGAACCACGAACAGGGCAGTTTTTGAGGCTCCACCACATCTCCCTGAGCACATTCACTGACTACTGTTTCAGATCAGAACCAAGCCCCAGTAATCAGAACTGATTTATGTATATTTTGTGTGCGAGTATGTCTGCTGTGCATGTATACGCAACTGTTTTTTTTTTTTTTAAAACGATTGTATGCACTGTATTGTCGTGCATAGTGAAGCTATTAAACATGTCACGTGAGCCTGCTTTGAATTAATTTAGGCACATGGTAATGTGTCTGTTTGATGAACCCGACGAACTCGGTCATGTGCCCACTGCTTCCTGTACCATTTGTCATTGATGATTAACGCGTGGAAGCAGGGGTTTGTAGTGCAAGAGAGTAATACTCATTCTGTCTCCCCTGTTTTATTTTTCTGCTCTGTCTCTCTTCCTATATCCATCTCTCTTCTTGCCCCCCCCCCTCTCTCTCTCTCTCTCTCGTTGTTCTAGTTGGTACTCCTTACTACATGTCACCGGAGAGGATACATGAAAACGGATACAACTTCAAATCTGACATCTGGTCGCTAGGATGCCTGCTGTACGAGGTAAACTATGGGAGTCTGTGCTCACACTGTCACCCAACAGTCGACTGGAGGAGTGACACAAGAACCAATTGGCTCAGACACACACATAAACAAACATCCTCAATCGCACACATATAGCAGAATATTTGAAATCTTAAAACATGAACCAGCTGCATTTCCTTACTTGTCATAATGTGTGAAATAATGAAATACATGATACTAATACTCCGCAGTATAATAGTATGTGGAAACGATATGTCACGTGAATGTTCCTGCTGGGTCTCAGTTCTTTCCCCTTCTCCTGCCTGAGCTGGAATCGTAACATTTGATTTCAATTCTTAAGCTGGGGAGCCTTTCTTAATGTTGAAAAGCTGGCGACTGAGGGGAACTGACATGGCCATGTGTTTTAGATAAGGCCGCCCAGTGACACTGACTAGTTTGATTAGTCCGCAGTGAAACACAGCAGCGCTCTGCTGTCGACTGCATGAGTGGAGTCGAGCCTGGGAGCAGCGGACGGAAGAGTTGAGTGGAACAATAGCATGCAAGGTAGCGGTCAGTGATAATTGTTTCTGTGCAGTGAATTCACACACTTTTCAGACAGACACATCATCCGCCAAGGACACACCCACATTTTCCTCTTCAACACTTTCCCTACTCCCCCGAGCTGCGAGCACCTTGGGCCGCGTTTCAACATGCTGGTGGCTACACCTTCTCTCCAGCGCCTCAGGCATAGAGGTGGGGATTGCACAAGGAAGTAGTTTGATCTCAGTTTGTAGGTCATCTTAGCTCAGAGCCCACAGTCCTTCATGTGAATTTGTTGGCCGAGCCCAGCTGCGGTCGACTAAAAGCCCTGGTGCCAGAGGTCTGTATTTTCTCATGACTGTACGTCTTGGATTGAACTTTCACTGGTTTGTTCGACTTTATGTTTGATGTTAATACTTTTACCCTCCAGCTCCTGCTAAAGCAGCATTTCCTTATTTTGCACAATGGGAGTGGGCAGCTGACCATTTGGTGACATGTTCTAGCTTTGCTAATAGTATTATACTATATATATAGATTATCAATTGTTTCAGATGGGACACAATCCATTTCACGCTTTGGACAACCGCTCAGTGTCTGTGTGGAGTGAAGAGAGAGAAAGTGAGATCAGATGTCGAGAGGGATGGAGACGAGGAGAACATGGGGAGACTTGTTTCTCAGCGAGGGGGATAAAGCTGTAATGAGAACAAGTTGATGAGAACAACCAGCGATGTAACTGTAGAGAATGGTTTGACAGTGGAAGAGAGAAGATGGAAGGAGCAGAGGAACAGTGGATGGAGAAAATAACAAATAGCAGGGTTATAGATTGCTGGGGAGAAGAAAAAGATGAGGGCACTCGCTGAGTGTGAAGGTACTGTAGGTACAAGAGAAGACGGAACACCAGCCATCGGGTCAAGGTGAGCCGTGCAAGGAGCCTGTGGAGATAAAGATTTTACAACTTTATTGTTACCAGAGATGTGTACAGCTCACCATGCATATTCTCTTTGAAGAACAGACCCCTGCTTTCCACTCAGGTCAGTAGGAGTTCTCCGCAGTGCATTCCCAACATCCGGAAACCTCCCGCTTTCTCTCCAACACTCCCCTTCTTACCTCTCTGCTCTACTCCCTTCTGCAGACGTTCCATCTGTATGCTTCCCTTTTTCTCACTTAACCTTCAGGCATAACAAATTCACATAGAAATCCAAGTCCGATCCCTTTGGTGCTCATTGATTTCACGTGGAACGTTTGAGGGTGTTTGCGTGTGCATGTGTGTGTTTATGTGCGAAACAACTCTGTTTGAGAGAGCCTGCATTTCTCATTCTGGTGCCCGTGGGTTGGGGAGGGTCCAAAGGGTCTGTTAGTCCATAACCGGTCACTGTATCTATGTCTGTCTTCATCTCCCATTCTGTTTGATCCCTCTTCTCCCTGTGTCCAACCTCATTACATCACCTGACCCTGCCCTGTGCCCCTCACCCAAAGCCCCTTCGCTGTGGTAACAGCCCTCGTCAGGGTAGTCTCCCAGGGTGAGTGGAGAGGTAAGGAGGGGAGTTTGGTCAAATGCCAGTCGATGAGCGAGTCTCCTGGCGTTCTCTCCTCCTGTTCGCAGTCCAAACCTCCTCATGCTTGCATGAGTAACTTACTGTTCTCTGTTAAGGAAATTCATATGACACACAAACTGTAGGTTTCCAGCTCCTACGGATGTGTTGTGGTTTGTGTGTTTTGTATAAAGGCTAGCAGAGCAGGAGAATATCTTGAGAAGCTTTAGAGGAATGCGTCTCCTTCCTGTATGGAGCTCAGCCATCCATACCTCTGACTGTGCCCATGTCTCATTCCACCCCCCCTTGTATTGATGTTGGTTTTATGAGGCCCAAAATGCTGGGTTCTCCGCAGCTGGCGTTTGCATGTGATGATCTGCCTGTGCTTAACAAAACCTGGTTCTCCATTAAATCGCCATGACACTTATTTGAACAAATGACTCAACCTATTGATGCAAAGAATCTCAAGCTTTTTTTTCCCCGAACACTATTAATATGTTATTTGGAAATTCTGGCTGCAGCTTCACTTTGGAGATATGAGAACCACAACACAGTTTAGCTGTGAGACGGGGACATGATGACAGAATCTTCATCGGCTCTCTTGAAAATGTCTGCCCACTGTAAGAATCTGACACTTTTAATTAACCTGTCTATTCTCATCCCTTTTCCACCAGCCTTCTTTTATAGTGTGTCAAAGTAAGGGAGTGATGACTCCAGTGGGTATAGGTATATTTTTAATGACTGTCCATAGACAGTGACTTCTTGCCTTGATAAATATATCATCATAAAGATACATGAAGGACCAATGCGCACATAAAAAAGTCATGGTTTCCACACTTCTGCGTTTGTGTTTGAGCAAAAAGTAAAGGGTGACTCACAAAATAATGTGTATTTTACATACATGTAGTATGTAGTTGGTCTTTTGATGTCGCCTGAACCAATGAGTATATTTGTGTATGAGTTTCAGTGTGTCGTCAAAGAGTAAGTGTACACGAGGAGCCCGATGTCCCAGGCTATAAGAGCTCCAGGGATAAAGGGGGATGGAGGGAGAAGACGGAAGGCTCTCACTGCTCCTTTTAATTGGCGTACAGGGAGAGAATGTGGAGAGGGGGAGAGCAAGATCACTGTTAATTAAACTGGAGGGTCCTGCCCAGAGCTTTAACAGGGACAGGAGTACAGGCGGTACATGCTGGGACTACGTAGAGCACAACCTGGTCAGCTGAAGAAGAGCAGAGGAACAAAGAATTGTGTGTGTGTGTGTGTGTGCATCGTGTGTTTGTGTAGGCCTGGTTGTGTTCCGCCACCAGCAACTCACACCCCTCAGACAGCAGGCATGCGTGTGCATTGTATCTCCCCCGAATATCAATGAACCACACACACACACACACCAGGGCCTCAGAGGTCAGAGAGTGAGTCAATCATCTAACCAGTTGCAACGACACAGTCTCAAAAAAAATGAAGTGTGTGTGTGTGTGTTATCTGTGTGTGTGTGTGTGTGCGTACTCACAGAGAGCAGGGGGCCGGCAGCTGTCAGGGGCTTGGAGCAGCAGGCACTAATGAAGCAGATGAATAGTGCAAAAACTCCCAAATACAAACAGGACAGTTGACATTTTTCATCTGTCAAAAGCAGAAGATGCATGAAAATACGATGGGGTCTAGTTTAACCCTTTACCTCCTGGTGTCTTTATCTGCCTGCTGTTGTTCTTTTTTGTATTTCGACTGTCTCTGTGTCCAGCTCACTCTCTTTTTTTGTCTCGCTTACTGTAAAATGTGTATTTTTCTGAAGCTCGCACCAGCCCTCACACACCATCTTGCAGACATACATACATCCACACTTCTCACACACCAAAAGCTGCACCGTTTGGATATCAAATGTTAAAAGCGCAAGACCGACCGAAGAATTTTACAGCAGCGAGTCAACATGTCAAACAACACAAACATCAAACTCCCCTGAAAGAAAAACGTCCGAGTTCCAGATCATTCAGAGAGAGGTCGCTCTCTGAGCCTTGCTGGCACCGCAGATTCACGGGGGGATCAAGATCACAGACAACCTCCACAATCATTACAAATTACTACCTAATATGAAATAACCTGCACTTCATTCATTGCTGTCACTCTCAGGAATACTTACCTCCACACTCCTCTCGTGGCTGTCGTGGCAGGTTGTGCACCAGCCGGAGTGGTAGCAGACAGAGGGGTGAATTGGAGGTGATTGTATTAATAGAGCTCCCTCATTGATACAGTAGACTGTGTTGAAAGAGCCCATCAGATAATGATGGGGTACTGTGTTATGTCCAGAGAGATTGCCTGCTGAGATTCTGCAGCTCTCATCTTGACTTCCCACTGGAAGCTGTGACAGACTCTGTCAAGATCTCCTCAATAGGGAACAAGAAGTTTTCTGTCTCTGCGCCGTCATTGTGTGACACATCTTGCAGCGAAGAAGATGATGAAGCCCCCCCACCCCGAGCTGGAGAAGTTCTCTTGTTCTTGTTATTCTAGTGTCTCAAAGGACACTAACTAACCATTAATACACTAGCACAGTGAGAATGCTCATGTTTGTGGCCAAATGAAATGACCAGATATGTCAATGTTTTTTGACAAACAGCACTTGATTGGCTGTTTGTCTCACAACAGTCCAATTGTTTTCCGTCTCCATTGTTCCAGAAAGTGTTGCACAGAGGCATAACCACGCGTAGCTGCTGTTTGGTTCAACATGTGGGGAAGGTGTTTCCATACCTTCACACCACCAATTAGCAGGCTGTCAAATAAACAGCAGAAGTCAACATTGCTAACTTTGTGTTGTTGCTTTGTCTATCCTGAAAAGTACAAATGCAGGGTTCTTGTTCCAATCATCCCTCTGCATTTGTCCTAGTCAAAGACTGAACAGAAAGTCGAATCTCTCCTCTTGCTTTGTCACACCCGCCAACAATCACTCTGTCTCTCCTGTTTTATGTCCCTCTTTCTCCCTATCGTTGTGTTTCAGATGGCAGCCCTGCAGAGTCCGTTCTACGGGGATAAGATGAACCTTTACTCCCTATGTAAGAAGATAGAACAGTGTGACTATCCCCCTCTTCCCTCAGATCACTACTCAGAAGAGGTGAGTGTTACAGACGGTACTAAAGGTATCAACCTGTAATATTAAAAAAAAAACAAAGACCAAACTGCTAATCACCTCAAATGACTCCTAAAGAGCTAACATACCATCTAACGTGGCCAGGTTTTCCTTTTCTTTGCCAGATCACTGATTTCCAGTGAAAGCCACACATGGGTTTGAATACAGTATGATATTACTCCCTGATCAAAAGACGTACTATGGTTCTAACCATTTGGAAATGAAACGCACGTATCAAAAGCATGTGGCTATGCTACAGAGTGGGGTGAAACTGAGTGGGCGAGAGTGTCATGTTTCTGTAACTTAATGTTATGTCATTAGCTGTAATTCTGTGTTGTCCTATTCTTGCGTCGTGCAGTAATGTAGTCAGGCTGCGGTTAATGTCTTGTAGCTGATTGCCAGTGTCGTATGTGTGCCTGTGATTTCTCTCTTCTTTAGTCTCAACGTACAGACATCGAAAAAGTCAGGCACTGATTTAGAACCACAAATACGCCCACGCTGTCTGTATTCTGTGTGGAAATAGAATTGTGCTTTGTTGAAGTTCATTGACTTAATTGTCATTGTACTAACGTTCTTTTCAGGATGTTATTGATTAATTCATTACTTCTAAGTGGTGTGTGTGAAATGGTGAATGTCGTATGACATAAGATGTCCCTTACGATTTGAGTAAATATATAGTCACCATGCTGGTGTGTTTTACAGATCTTTAATTCCATAGTACCATCAGACTTATTTGTTTCATCCACACATAATACAGTGTGTAATAGACAGTTTATTTAGTTTTATTTAGTGGTTAATACACTGTACTGATGTCTTGGTATTAGTAGAATACATCCCACGGCTAGGAGAAGGAGAAAATGTAAACTCTCTTGCTGGAAGCCAGGGAGTCATTACCGTAATGACAGCAACATAGATGCAAAGTGCAACTTCTCAACTTTCAGGAACGTTTCCTCCTTCTTCAAAGATAGAAGTGATACTTCTCAGCTTTCAGGAACCGTTTTCTGATAAATAGTCATCACATAACTACTGTACTCCAAAGTATGCTAGCGTGAATGTGTTGGCAGCGATACTCTTGTAGTTAAAGTGTTAAAAAGTCATGTTGAAATTGTCTATTAACACTTATGATACATTCATATTACTATTTGACTCAAACCCTTCAGTGTCTGAACTGTCTGAGACCGGTTTGATGATTTCATGTGTCTGTGGTCCAGTGTTGTACTCTGGTATTTACTTCATTAGCTTGACAAGGCTAATTGTGAGATGTTTTGTGTGTCTGTGTGCACATGCGTGCGTACATGTTTTGTATTTGCATGAGCTCATGTTCGAATGTATATTTGTTGCTTTTGCTCCACACACACACACACACACACACACACACACACACACCATTCTGCGCTTTCTGCATTGCCCCACATGTCACCCCCATCCCGGAGAAAGGGAGACAAAGCGATCGAGAGAGAGAGAGAGAGAGAGGGAGGGAGGGAATGATAGAGCGAGAGACAGGCTGATGGAGATGAGGGGGGTGCCTACAGCGCCTGTCTGGATGTAAACAATGCTCCTGAAGGATCGGCAGAAAACTGTCAGCTGCTCATCTTTGTTGTGTCATTTAACCATCTCCGTCTCTGCTTCCTTTTACTGGCTCCTGCCCCCCCCACACACACACACACGCACCCCCAACACCTCCCTCCACCTCCCTCCACCTGACACTTTCCACCACTCCCCCGCCCACTTGCCATGCAAAGATGTGCATGAATATTTTACATATCTGCATCTCTTCTTTGGGACCCCCCAACCCCCACACACCCCCCACCCACCCACACATCTCCATTCGGAGGGACTAATTCTCAGACTGTCTGAATTTACATCTTTCTCTCTCACTCACATACACACACAGCGGCTGACGAGAACTCGTCCAAGCCGGTGCCACGCTACAGCGGCCAGGAAGTCGAACGACGGTTACCATAGCGACCTGGTGTAGATGATTTTTTCTTTTTTTTCCTTTCTCTGAATCCTTTATTCTCGTCTTTTTTTAATGATGGTGGTGGCGGTTCCGCCTGCGAGCCTGTCTATCTATCTGCTCCAATCAGCCGCTTCGCTCGGCTTCGAGAGTAAGTGCTGTCTCCTGATGGCAATGGAGTGGCAGCAGTGTGTGTGTGTGTGTGTGTGTGTGTGTGTGTGTGTGTGTGGATTCAGCAGACCGCTAAGCGATTAGTGCGCTCACCCAGCCTCGTGTCTTTGTCTCAGCTCGGTTACCTGTTGCCTTGTTAGAGCTCTTTCCAAAAAGAGCTCGTTAGATGACGAGTGCTTCTGTCACTGATTTCTTTGGAGCTGCTCATCTCTAGTTCGCAGTGCGATTTCACTACAGACTCACTGATTGAATCATTTCTCTTTACCTCCCAATAACCCCACCCCCACCCCCAACCCCACACTTCTTTTCAGCTGAGGAACTTGGTAGATATGTGCATCAACCCAGACCCAGAGAAGAGGCCGGACATCACCTACGTGTACGACATCGCCAAGCACATGCAGAACCAGACACAGGGCAGCTAAGCCCTTAGCCACACCCCCTCTAGCTCGTGGGAACACCTCTCCACCTCCTTCTCTTTTCATGCTGGACGTGTACACACCTATCAGCTTTTATACAGCAACTTACTTCAGAGCTCCTTGTGATACGTAGTGCATGTACCCTATTTTTTCCAAGGTGGCGGTACAGTCTATAAATTGACTGACAGCCAAAACCATGTCTGCCCTAGGATAGAGATGAAAGACTTTTTTTCAGATGCACCCCAACCCCGAGACTTCAGTAATGATCCAGCACTGAGTCAGTGTGGTGTAAATCACGGATGTGTTTACTGCTCCGGCTTTGTCCTCTGTATTTTTTACAGCTTGAATCAGAAGTGTTCATCAGCACATGGTGAAGCAAATATACTGGAACATTATAAAAACACAGAGGAAAAAGACGTTGTGTGCCTCAAAGGTGTGAAACGATGCAAAGTGACTCCGTAGGCTTTCATTGGGCTGAATGAGAGCTGTGGACAGCAGAAGGGGCAAAAAGGATAATGGAAACTTCTCCAGCAAAGATTTCATTTTGAATAGAATAGCAGCCAGACTGAGAGTTGTAACAAAATGTTATTGATGGAAGTGTTGTTACTTTGCACTTTTTAACCTGGTACTGGAAGGCTGGCAGGGTGATCATAGCTAATGAATGTATTAGGAAAGGAGGGATCATTCAGAGGGCAGACTAGTGATGTTCTGGGGGTAGAACAGGGGCAAATATCTCAACACCACTTTAAATTGTAGTCATTTTGACACATACGTATTGTCTTCTTAAAAAAAAAAAAGAAAATCAAATCTAAATGATCTCTTTTCTTGACAGCAACAGGAACCACAGCACAGACTTTGAAATGTTGCTTCAACTGCAACATTATTCTGTACGTCTTTCAATGTTTTAGCAGTAAAATGGCAATGAAGACAAGAAGAAAAGTAAAATGCTCAACACCTTCACAGCCCGTGGGCGCATTCAGCTCGGAAGAAGTGGCTCAAAATTGTGTGATTGTTAATGTTGTTTGCGGTGTTTGTGTCTCAGTATCAAATGCAGTGAGTTGCCTTTTGTTTCCGTCCGTAAAGCCCCAACGTGCCTTCCTGACATCAGTCCTCCAATACAAAGAGAAAAGTCACACGAAAATAGAGGCTCGCAGTTTATATATATATATATATATATACATATATATATAGTTAGGTATATTATATGTAAAGTATATCAACGTTTTGTGAAAGGAACTAAAACAAGCTTTTGTTTTACTGTACATAGTGAAGAAGTTCCTACAGTTTGAATACTGTTGGGTTTTAGTGACTCTTTGCTAATATATATATTTTTTTCAGTGACTAGGTTTACACCAGTGTGTCGCTACCGACCAGCACTGACCTCCACTGGTTTACATACAGTGATACTGCATGGCAGGCACAGGTAACAAGGATTGCTTAACTTTATTTCAGTGTCGAATGAATCCTCTTTATCAAATAGGCTGTTAACCGCTCATCAGAATGATTGTACATGTTTGTACGAGGTTTGTTTATTTTCAGTTAACAAAGCAGTCTTTAACGTTTGTTAAATACATATTCAAGGCTTTTAGTTGACAGTAAATATAAGTTATTGTGTGATGGTTAACAGAATATTTTGATATGTTCTATTTGTAATGGTTTATTCGTCTAAGACTTTGAAAATGGCGTTGGCAATTTTTGTTTGTAATTGTCCTCGATTTTGTTCATTCATCATCACCTCTCTTCCACCAAAGTAAAACATTTTCAAATTTAAGCGATTATTGTAGTTATTTATTACCTTCAGCCCGCATTCACTTTGTCTTTTGTTTTGACTTGAACCAAAACCTTCAGTATTTTGTTGTAATTGCAAAAGAGCGAATGCTAGTAAGCACTATGTTTTACATACTTTATGTTTGATGTTGCACATAAGTCTGAAAAAACAACAAATTCTCCAATGATCAGGAACAAATAGCATCTGAAGTATCAAATAACTGGGAAACTGATGCTTTTGTTTTGGACTTTAAACATACATTGATGCTCCTCAGCAAAACCTTCAGTGGGTAGAATCTCCCTGAAGTGATATTAAAGTGTTATTTTTCTATTGCAGAAGTCAGAAAATAAATTGTAATTGAGTTAGTTGAGAACAGGGTGACCTGCCTGACTGTGGGTTGAGCTCTGAGGGCTGGTGGTGTTTCTGTTTCTGAGTTGTTGTTTTTGTTTTTTTTTTTCTTTTTAAAAAAATCCTCACCCGGAGCTCGTTTTGAGAACACCGGAAACGTTCCTCGTGTTCTTTCCGTGTTCTCAGTCCTCTATTGGAGCTCTCTGCTGTTAGCGTTTCCACAGGCCCACACATGTTGTCACTGAAGAGTCCAGAGGTTTTCCCAAACGTGACATTAGCAGGCACTAGAGCTATTTATTGTTTTGGTTGTTTTGATTTCTGAACATTTCATGTGGAGTCTCATCAATGCTTTGTATTCTAACTAAATGCAATAAAGCTTCCAAATTCCTTCTGGATACTTGAGTGAGTACTTCCTTTGATTTACTCTAGCTTTCACATCCCTTCCAGTTATTCCTTAAAATAAAGTATGGAACCCACATTTCCTCTTTTGCTTTCCATCACTTTAGTAAGAAAACACAACACAGGAAGGTCCACGTGACGCATCAGGAACCTACGTCCTATTCCGCCATCAAACTTCAAATACCTGCAATGAACGAGGATTTACTTTTTTCTTCCCAGAGAACTGGAAAATTACACAGATGATGGTAAGTGTCTATTTATTGTCGCACTTTTATGTACTGTACTACTAGTAACTAGTAGTATAGTGTAATAACAGTACTAACAAACGCTGAAGTTGATTCTCTGTTCTCATCCGGACCTGATTCATGTTGTGACACGTTTACTCGTGATCGTTAAGAATCTTAAAAATAAATGTGTCTACAGTTTTCACTGTCTTTTCTATTTGTGACCTCTCCTGCAACCAGGATCCTGCATCTCTTCCTGTGTCAACTTTGAAAGACAATAATCCTAGTTGAAAAAGGAATAACCCCTTGAACTCAACAAACCGCTGAGCTGACCCAGTATTTTGTTTACTGGACATGAGTATTACAGAAGTGATCTGACACATTGCGATGCTCAGTTTTAAATCCCACATCACTCCAGCAGCCGAGTGTATCACAGTGAAGATAAAACATGAAGCATCACACAACCTAAAACGCTGAAAATGCAGACCCACAGAGATTTTACCAGTACTATTATACATTCTGTTTCTAATCCCTGATTTATTGATGTATGCAAATACAAAAATAAAATGTAACTGATGCTATAGTGTCAGCAACAGAATGTCACTGTGGGCTTTGTAGTCTGACCCAACCACTGCTACGATAATGCCGGACAACATCTGTACAAGGTGCTTCGAGGGGAGAGCTTGTCGTGATGTTTCCAGATTGATGCTCTCTCAGGAGTGAAACCTCTCAGGAGCCCGGCTGCCTGCGTGCACTGATGGTGTGACAGCTTGGGTGACACACGGCAAATGTTAGCAACCACATGAAATGAATTCATTGTAGTGTAGTGTAGTTTTTCCAGTGCAGCTCACACAGTGACTGCACCCTGATAATTTAACCTTATTTGTCCCTGCTGCCCTTCAAGGCAGCGTGAACAATAACCCACCTGTCAAATACGCAGTAAATCCACACAATGCACAGCAGAATGCAATTTAACATAACAGCAATATTGTTCTCCTGCCCATCAGCGAAGCACTTTAGATGATTCACGTTTAAATGCAGCAGCCTCATGCGTACTGTCGATCAACTCTTCACTGGAAACATTTGAGCCAAGAAGGGATTTAGGACTGATCACACGGTAACGAACCAGCAATTAAACTGCACATCTTCAGTATGTTAACAGTGCTTGACTGAAGAAACGTGTACCTGTACCTGACTGCTGACCACCGACGAGGGCGTGTGTGTGTGTGTGTGTGTGTGTGTGTGCGCACTCTCAGAGACCGCTGTGAGCAAACACACAGAAAAGTTGTCAGAGAGTGAAAATGAAGAAAATTGCAGTTGTAGCAGCTGAGTACCGAATGAATAATATCTGGAAAAAGTGCTTAGTTGAAGCAGAATTTACTGGAAGGAGCACAAACCTAAATATACTGTATGTTCATGTTTTGCACATTAATAAGTGTATGTGGGCTGTGATCATTGTTGGCCTACATTCATCTGTGGAGAACGTATTATTACCATATGTGCTGATACGTGGCAATAATGTAATTTTGACCTGTTTATCCTTCGTTCTGTGAGCTTTCACAGAAGTTTGGACACCCTTATTTACAACACCCCAAATCCCTATTATCCACTCATTTTTTCCTATATTTCTCACTCCACTGCTGCTGCGTCCATCAAACACATGCACATTCCAGGAGAAATAAACCATCATTTGTTTTATTGTTAGGTTATGAAGCTTTTGTTCTCCTTGGATGTTTAGTCATAATTTATTCACTCTGTTCTCCACGTTCTGTTTTGCTGATGAAGTATTATTCCAATGTTTCACTTTGTTCAGTTAATGAATCTAATACAGGCAGGTGAGGTGGTTCAAACAGGTTTGAAGTAGGTTTGGCTGCACACACACACACACACATCACGGGATCAAGTGTCTATCTCAGTTGATTACTATTATTATTATTCCTCTATTATTCCTTGTGACGTAAGAGAAATCCAAAGACTAAATGTCAATATGAATATGCGTGAGTAGAGATCAAGATGATTTTGTATAAAACTAGAAAAGCGCTCAGAAAACAAAACGTATCCACACATAATATGACTCCGCCCAAAATGACACCTCTACATTTATTTTATACATTTTATACTCTATCGGGTTCTATTGTTGTCAAAGCGATATGGCCGTTCTACATCAGCCCAACTCATTGGTAGTGAATCAGAATACAATTTTATTTGTATTTATTTATTTTAGTTTCATTCATTGGTTTTCCCATGTTAAATTTCTGGAATTTTCATGTCCGACATTTTGATCCGATCCGGATGAAATGTGACATGATAGTGGAGCCCACAGTGCCTGTATGAAATTTAAGAACAGTGGGTGAGGAATTGAGTGAGATATATTTTCTTAAAACTTGTCAATGATAAGAAGGAATTTGTGAGATTTCTAGGAATTTTTTTGTCAGGTAGGCAAAGTACAGAATCACCTTAAGGCAATCGGAATACGGATATACTGTAGACATGTCAGGACGATACATTCATAACTTGTAGAGTTGTTTGGCTAACAGACAAACAAACAAGCTGGCAGAAATCATTACCTCCTTGGTGGAGGGAACGATTACAGATAAATAATGCCTGACAGTAACATGTTTATTTAATTCCCTATCAATCCACGCTGTCGGAGGGAATCGTGTCAGAGGTGTAGCTTGGTTCATGCTGTGTCACAGCTTGTGCACGTGTGCTCTGCGCTGTCGGCAGCAGACTGGTGCTTTTACACCGCTGCAACAAGTCGGTGGAAGTTTCTACACAGCACAGTGTCTTTTTCTTTTCTTTTCTTTTTCTTTTTTCTCGGTCATCAAACAATGGCGACTGAATCTTGTGATTGGGAGTTGGACCCAAAAGAGCTCACAGGTCCGACGAGCATGTGACAGCACACATGAGGAAATGTGATACTGCTGCGTGTTCTGGATGTTTCCGTTGCGTCGCTGTGAGTTACAGTTCTCTCAAGTTGCATGAGAGGCTACGCTGCCATGATGTCAAAGTATAATTCAGCCGTCTCCTCGTTCATCAAGTCGGTTCTGTCTGGCTACGGCTTCAGTTGACTCTCTTGGCTCTCATTGTTGTTGTTTTTAGTGCTCTGGTCACACTGTGTCTCTGCTGCCCCCTAGTGGCTGCCAGCTTGTTTGCACACACACAGACACACACAAATAGCTTTTCAGTCATCGCTCCATTAATCACAGGTGACTTCCTGGATGTGGAATCCCTCCAACCTGTTCAAGAGCAAAGCGAGGAAGACTCGGTGCGCCAACATCAGTGCGTTCCCTTGGATTAGCCTTAAAGTGAAGCATCTCGTCACTTTTGCTCATCTCCAGAGGTCACGTTTGGTTATCAGGCTGTTAGACACGTGCTCACTTCATCTCAAACTCTGAGTCTAATCCCAAATGAGCAGCCGCAGTAAACGGGAGAGTCACAGGTTTGATCGTGTGTACACGCGCTGAGGCCTCCAGGTTGGTGCTCTTCTAAAGTTTAGTCAGAACCAGCATGCTGTGGGATAAAGTCGCTACCTGATGTTACAAGGCCTTCAGATGTCACACATGAAACGGGCAAACATTTTAGAGTTTTTCCGGCCAGCAGCACTACGGCGTGGACTCAACAAGGTGTTATGAATGCTGGAGACAGAACTTGTCGGTGTTCTCCTCCTGAAGGGAACTTCTTGGTCTTCTCCCCGTGTTGTTGTTTGAGGTCATTAGCTGAGTGTTGATGGTGCCCCCCCCCCCCCCCCCCCCCCCCCCCCCCCCCCCCCCGTGTCC
>CAAKHB010005663.1:187941-200182 GCA_901007665.1 Aeoliscus strigatus | reverse complement strand
AAAGGGGAAGTGGTGTAACATGAACCAACACTGCCCTCCAGTGGTTTTCTGTTACTCCTTCACAGACGTTGGAGTGTTTTGGTCCTAAAGCAAAGGAAACTGTGAAATGTCAACTAGGAAAGAAGGGATGTGTTATTATGGAGTGTGTCTTATTGTGTGTACTTCTTCACTGTCAAAAACTGTCTGTTCATTTTGTCACATAAATTCTTGGACATTTGTGTGTGTTATTCTGAAGTACACATATGTAGTTTCTCATCCTTTTTCATTTGTTTTAAATTTGAGACAGCGCCGTTGGATGCAGTCGATGTGTTGTGTTGTTTTTGTAACTGCTATGACACACTTTATTAGTAGTTTACAGTAAAGAGTGCCACCAACACTTGAAGTGCAACATTTATGATTTCCATCACATTTACAGACATTTTTTGAACAAAATGTCATGTACTTACTCAAGTCTACCAGTAAATATTTGTGTGCAGATTCAGGAAGCACCCAGCAGAACGTTAGCTGATATTCATGTCACTGACTGACCTCAGATTCTTTTATTTCACCATGACAAAAGAATGTATTCATTGAGCCGTTTTGTTATGGAATTTGTGCTAAAAGGAAAATACCCATGGGCACTTAACACTTAATTGTTCATTTCCACACACATGTTGGAGCTGCGGCTAATATTAATGGGTGGGCAGAATATTAGAAACACGTACCAGTATAAACTGAGACTGCACCAAAGATTAAAGATTAAAGTCCAGGCCTCTCCAACAGATATTATACTGCCGCTGTATCTGAATGTACCCAACAAATCATCAGGGTTTTGTAGTGTTTCAGTTTCAATAGACTCAAATCTAAGATGTGTGACGGTAACGGAAAACCCACACAGGTTGTGTAGCTGCAGGGTGCAGGGAAACTTTCATGCTTGCAGTGCAAAGACAAGCAACGACTTTTTATCTCACCTCCGTGTGGTCACAGCTGTGACTGCACACCAGAGACAATTCAATAGTCCACACACACACACACACACACACACACACACACACACACACCACTGCTGTCGTGACAAGCAACATTTAATGTCAGTGGAAATGAAAGGACTGGAGAGGAGAAAAGAAGGGGAACTTAGTAAAAAAAAAAAAAATGTAGTCACAAGCCAACATTATAGAGATTTTAAAAAAGGAAAAGAAATTGGGGAAGTTATGACACAGTTTCTCATTAAAACCACACCCCCTTCCTCAAGCCCACATAAACTTGCAGAGCTTAAAATAAAGGCCTGAGATACTTTTACTGTTAATAACCGCCGACCAAAACACATTGATGTACTGATCGTCATCATATCATGGACAATGCACCTTCGCTGGAACGTTCTGATTTGGACCTGATGGATATAAAGTCCTTGAATTCATTTGATTCATTTAGTTTTCCATGACTCTTCTGCTGCTGTGTTTTTTTTGCAGTTATGAAATCCTATCAACTCAAATCAGTTGTACATCACACATTTCTGTTGCCTCAGTGGACCAGGACACCCTCTGTCATCAGACCCTCAGTGAGACTGATTAAAACCACTTTTAACACGGAAATGGTTCAGACACCTCAGGAAGAGCCGCAGAAGAATCAGATAATGTAACCACAAGCGTCACATCGGTCGGATTCATCGGGGGACAGATTTAAGATTCTGGGCTCTTGTGACCAGTGACCCCCCCCCTCTCACTGGTACGTAGTGTGGGTCGGTGGCGGAGGGAGTGGTGTTGAAGAAACTTTAAATAATACACCGCCCACTTATCTCGCCACAGCTTCACCATGAACAAGCGCCAGAGGTGGAATCTTCATCAGCTCGTGTTCTCAATATAGAAACTCAAAAGTCTCTGCTCAGTTCAGCGGTATTTCTCTTAAGTGCTTGAAATAACGAGTCACTTCAACTCACCACCGAGTGCGTGAGTCTCCCTCCCCAGAGAGTCTCTCAATCCTTCTCTCTCCTCTTTCATCCCCCTCTTTCTTGTGCGTGTAAACAGAAGTAAAACATTTTGGGCTGCGGGGCGAAGCATGATGATCAAACACTACATGATCAATGAGTCTGAAGGGATCTTACATCACTTATGAATGTATCTCACTGCAGAACTGGAGGGATTCACTTCTGGGCCCCGATAGCCGCACGTTTTCATTCTCTCCACTGACACGACGCCTGAAAAACCGTCGTGTGCCGCTGCGATGCTCCGTGTGTCGTTGACAAGATGGCGTACTGTAGCTGCACTGTGGGCCTGTGAGCAGGGACGGGTCTGAAAAGGATGTTCCAGCTGTGTACGTCGTCAGAAGTACTGAACAACGAGGTGTGTGTGTGTGTTTGTCCTAATCAAAGCTGCAGGTTCCTTCTCAAAGGAACCGCAAACTGAATTTGTGACCTTTGTGACTTCCACAAGAATCCAAACTTTAATGTGCCAATTAAAACGTGTTTTATCCCTAATGATTCGATTCACACGTCGGCTGTTATCACGCTTTGGTAAGTGAAGATAGATGAGAAGACTTCCTGTTCTTGCTAAAATGAAGCTTCCTGTCTCAAAGGTGAAGGCAGGCCCCTTTTCAGCGTGACATCACTGCCGCTTGCTTGACTTGAAACCAGAGGCGAGGTTTAGGTTTGGGGAACAACTTCAGGAAGCTGCATCCACTGATAAGACACAACACATATGCAGTTTCAAACAGGAAAAATTGCCTCGTTTGGGTTCGATTCATCCTGGGAGACAGCGCTTCGGACGGTCGTGTGGACATGGCTCGTCTGTGTGGGCTGAGGATTCTGCTGCTGTGTGTCTTCGTCTCTTCTGTCAAATGTAAGTGTCGACCTGACTAGAAGTGATGAAGTTTCTTTCCTGGATTTACGTTCTGTTTGAAGCTGCTTGTTGAGCAGCTGATGTGTTGATGAGGTCAAACGCCGTGCTGGAGTTAAAGCATCCGTCTGTCAGCGTCAACACTTGACAAGTGGAAAACAGCAGCCCTCCAGATGTTTTCACCTCCAGTAAAACGATGAGGGCAGAGATGACGAGCGTACGAGCATCGTGTCTCCGCTTCCGCTACTTCTACTTTTCTTTTGTTTCTTCAACTTTTTAAACTCAAGAACACAAGACAGTACAGCTCCCGTTTATGATGCGAGAAGTCAAAAAAAAAAAAAAAAAGAGAGAGAGAAAATGACAGTTTGAGAGCCCCGACGGCGAAACAATACACACTTATGTTCAATCAAAGGCTGCTGCTAATAAACGTGTTCTTGCATTTAGTACAAAGTTCAGGGAATCATTTTTCTGTTCTGCTTTGACATGTGTGTGTGTGTGTGTGTGTGTTGTGGTTTTGTAACATTTGACAGATGAGAGACTTTTTTTCTGTGTCCCTGCCAGTTTCTCACATTCAACACCAGTGGCAGTAGGTGTTCCATACATTACACATTGAAATGTGCTTGTGCGCACACACACACACACACACACACACACACACACACACACACACACACCTCACCGCCTCGAGCATCACTCACAGTTCTGCTGCTGTTCAGCACATCAAACATTTGCTGTTATTTTCAGCTCAGACGTCTGAATATCTGAGCTGAAATAAACTAAATTCGTATTTATTTCATTCGTAACTTCACCTCCAGTCAGGGTCATTTATTTATTTCTGACACACGAGCGTTTGAGGTGAGTCATCGCAGTGTCAACCGCGTCGACATCTTCACGCCTGCACGTTTTCATAGTCGTTTGCACAGGCGTTCGATGTATGTGTACATTAGTTAAAATAAAAGGCCTATAAAGTGTAATCAGAGTACTCTAATATAATCAAGTACATTTTTTTTGGGTCTCCTCCTACTTCACTATATTTTAAAACAAAAATGTGTTCCATTATGATATGTACAAAGGTGACAACAACATAACAGCACTTTAAGTGCCAGTGAATACAGAACTATTAACAATAGAATGATTATCAGGCCCAATGCCTAAAAATATTCTCCATTTCTTAAAAAAAGGCTTTTAAAAAAATGTTTTTGAACGTATATATAGATATATAAGTTGTATTATAATATAATATATATATATATATATATATATACACACACATTTTTATAATACATATAACAAGGGCAACCTGTAGTTATTTCAGGATTTGACTCTTACAAAGGGACACTAACATATTTATTGATACAGTGGATATTAACAGTTTATATAAAGTATTTTACTCGCCGAGTAAACTGAAATATTTACAAGATAGACAGAATTCAAGTGTTACGTGTGAATGTCTTTCTCCTATACAGCAGTTGGTAGGAAAGGTGCTGTCCTTTGCTCCATTTCAGTGTGAAATGTTGCTCTACATTGTCTTTACTGTCGCTGCAGCAGCGTTGACTCGTGTGTGTTGACCACTTCCGTGTTCCATTCTGAGTTGCCTTCATTTCCTGGCTGAGCAGCGCAGGGCAAGGCAGCCGGAGACAGAGTGCCGGTCCACCATTCAGGGCAGAAAAAGGGGAAGCACAATGGTAAAATGAAGAAGTTTACAGTCTGTCGCATGAATAAAAGAGGCTGTGGGAGGAGGCGGCTGCTTGTCATAACCATGAGACAGAGTCCCGCAGTGAAGAGCAAAAATTGGTTTAAACAGGAAGGAAAGACAGACCTTCTTCAAGGGGAGGTGAATGGTTCCAGGTACCAAGGACCTCTGATTGTTGCCGTACAGTCCACCCTTCACTCTTCATCTACTCGGACTGATGCTGGAACACTAGCGTCACACTCATGTTCATGAGGGCCTCGCATCGCATCCTTCAAATCTGTCAGGTCAACTTCAATTCAGTCGCTATACCACCGAATCATGTAAATATGAATATGTAGAGGTTCAATACAACAGGTTTGAACCAGTCTTCAGTTTGGCACAAGAAAAAAAAAACAAAAAACATCAGCACAAAATAATAAGAGGTGTAAACGCTTGTGTAAAAGTGGTGAGATGTCATTGCAGGTCTGGTACAGCTCTGCTCATACGGAGAAAACAAGGTCAAACTAAGCCACATCCTCTCACTCATTGTTCAGCCTCGTCAGCTCGTCACCTGCTGCTTTTATTCCAACAAACGGACACAAAAGAAACTAAATAACAACCACTTCACGTTTATAGACTAAAGGTCTTTGCCTTTCATTCCATATATTACTTTGTCTCTATAATGTTTCAGTTAACAGATCTTTGTTTTTTACATTATTTCTTCCCTGAAGTGGGATATTTTTTTCTGTTGAATGTATTCATTCTTTTATTAAAACTGTGTAACAGTATTCACTCGTTCATCTCTTGAGCCAATGATTTGTCTAAAGTAAAACCAGTTTTGGAAGGGTAGGTTGTAGGTTTCAGTGCAAAGCAGGAAACAGTGGTTTGCTCTCTTAAATGACATGAGCGGCTCTTTACTGTGTTGTCATAGCAACCAGAGGATGTGGAGCTTCTGATGAAAATGTTCCTTTTCCTCTGTAGAACCCTCAAATGAAATAAAACAACAACATTAAAACCATTTACTTTTTTTTTTTCTTGGTTCAATTAGCTCACTTTTTTATCATTAAACATATTATTCCCTCATAATTTAAATGAATCCAGTTTCAGGAATTTTTCTGACTAAAGAAGTGAAAATTAGAACATTTAATCTTTTTGTTGGCAGCAAAAGATTCACTTGACCTTTTTATGATGAGTCACTTCCTGTTTGTATTCATTTCAGGTCAAAGCCTCTCAGGTGAGAGACAGTTCATCTTATTACAACCACACTCTGTCAAATAAATGGATTTGTCCTAAAACATGCCATCTTGTCACAATGAAAGTGAAAGTGCACTGAAATCTTTAGCAGAGATTGTTGTGGGATCTTTCTGTGGGAATGTGACCGTCGTACTCTCCACCCTCCAGCCAGTACGACGCCTGCAGACGTTTCTACCAGCCAGCCGACGGTCACCACCAGCACCCACCGGCCATCTATGGTCCCTCGGACTCCAACGGCTGCTTCCACCAGAGGTTGGACAACTCTCATCCATGTAGTCGTACATTCAACTTCAGAGAAAAGATTTTTTTGAAACTTCTGTTGTGTTTTATTCTTTCCGAACGTGGTTTGAGCAGCTACACCAGCACCTGAATCTTCACAATGTGAGTTTAGGAGTCGATCCATCTCATACGACAGGTTCATTCTGTGACTTCTGACTGTGGATTTGGTTTTGCAGGTTCCTACACCGTTAGCCCTGTGAAGTTTGGTTTTCAGATCCACATCACAAACGCTACCGGTGACAAATACACCATAGAGATAACTGAAGAAGGTCAAATGATAAAAAGTGAAACGTATCGGACCACGGCCTTTAACATCAACCACCTCAAGCCCTGTACTGAATATGAGTTTAACATTAAGTTGGGTGATGGAAATAAAAACTGCAATGGAAGCACCAAGACCACGACCCTGCCTGTGGGTACGTAGACCTACTGAAGGCTCTTCAGCTGTTTTAACTTCAGAAACACATTCATGTGTCTGCGTCATGTCATTTCAGACAAGGATGACATTAAGTTGAGCAGCTGCGCCCGTGGATTTATTTGCTACTCGACTGGATGGAACATCAGCTCTTTGCTATCAAACAGGAGCCCAGGTCCGAAATCCTGCCACAGCAAGATGCTGGAGTGCATCAGACCCCAGTACAACGACATCTGCACAACTTTAACAACAAACATACGATGTGGGAACTCCTCCTTTAACCTCAGCCACGCCATCACTGTTGGTATGCACAGAATCTACCTGACACACATCTGTCCGTCATTTCATCTGATCTGTATTTAGAACAGAAACTGTATTTGAACTCTACGTGTTTCCTTTTCAGATGATTTTTTAGATACATATGCCATAAATCAAACCATTCCCACGAAGTTCCCTGTTGAAATAAATGCAACTTTACCTTCTAAGTGCACCGATCTGACCACTGAGTACACCTGTTCAGGTAGGTCCAATCAGTTTCCACCGTCCACCACTGGAATCGTTGTCGTCGTCAAACCGTTGTAACTCAACACTGCCCCTAGAGGTGACCACTGAGTTTCCTGTTTGATGGAGAAATGCTGTCGTCCTTTTGTGTCCTCAGAAAGCGACAAGCCCAATGTTACGCTGACGTTGATGGAGCTGAAACCTTTCACATGGTACAACTGCACGGGTGCCGTCAAGAAACATAATGTCACCTCATCATCCACCCCTACCGTCACGTTCTCCATCGACTGCGGTACGTCGACCTTCACTCAGCTCGTATCCGACTCCAGGCCGCACCGATCCTCACTCAAGTTGTCCGATGTGTCCACCGACAGATTTCAAAATAGACATCGAATACGAGACGTCCAACACCTCTGTTGAGCTGAGATGGAAAACAAGCAGTGAGAAATGTGACCACGTCCTTCCCAGACTAACGGAGCTTTCTTACCGCTGCTGGTGTCAACCAGACAGAAATGTGAACTCTGGTAAGTGAAATGCATTTTACATTTTACTCCATTGTCACTACTGATTCTGCTCATCAGTCCCGCTCATTATTTGTTGGTTGCTGGTCGTTCTTCCACGTGGAGAGAAGCCTTTATATAAAATAATCATCTGCACCGACATGTCAATGGACGTAAGCTGAAATGGTACAATTCAAAGACAAATATTATATTAAATAAGGTGCAGATAGATGTGGTCACTGTGCGCAGGTGACTGTGTTTTTTCTTTTGTCAGAGCCCACTGAACTCTAACCTCTGAATGTACCTAAAGCTTCAGGTGACGCCAGCGTGGTGGCACAAACATGTCGTGTTTCTGGACTGGATCCCTTCACCGGCTACACCTGTTCAATTCAACCTGCGTACAAAGAGTGGGCGAGGGGCGAAGCCGTGTCGGTGACACTGAAAACTACACCTGGGAGTGAGTGACACACTTTCAGTCCTTCCAGAGAGTCATCGGACCGATCTTCAGGATCTTTACGGCTGATGACAACCAACACATTGGCACGAATGGTTCATGTTTGTTCAAACTACAACTTTAAATTACTGTTGAACAATGTGCTTCCTTCTCTTCCAGTACCTGAAGAAGTCACCAACCTAGCAGTGACTCTCCCCGAACATAATGTGATTAAATTGACGTGTGACCTTCCGGGAAAAATCAACGGACCGAGGAAATTCGTTATTGCACGTCTGTCTTATGCGAACAGCCCTGTTAAGACTTTTAATAAAAGCACCTGTGACTTTGAATTCAAAGAGCTGAGCTACTTGACGACCTACAGACTGGAGGTTTGTCACCGTCTGAACAGCGCTGGTGCGTTCCACGTGTTTGTCCGGTTTAACTGCATGTTACTGTTTCCGCAGGTGTTTGCCTTCAACGGACACTTTCCAAGTAACGCCAAGAAAAAATCTGTAGATACTCTCTGTACGTGAGAGCAAGTTTTCATTCAGTACGTGTTCAAAACGACTCCTTCTGACTCCTTTTCTGCTATTTATCCATCTACAGACAATGATAAAGGGGTCATCGGCTTTCTGAGCGTTCTCATCATTCTCACGTCGGTGGCTCTGCTTTTCGTCTTTTACAAGCTCTATGTTCTGAAACGCCAAAAGTCCCGGTGAGGATGGAACATTTGACTGATTTGCACCCGTTGCCTTGAACTGCGTCTGATGCAGACGCTGCAGGTGCAGTTGCAGCGTGTGAATGTGCTCTCATCAGTATTCACCATTGTTCTTCACAGTGACCTGAGTGAAAACACAAAGCTTATTTACAAAGCAAGTAAGTCGACCTCAGCAGCAGCAGCAGCAGCAGCAGCAGCATGAAATAAACAACGTGTCGTCCATACTGAAGTGATTCAGGACGTTGATGAGTCTGTTCCTTTACTCTTTGTGGAATGGAGCAGCATTGTTGTTTGAAGAGAAATACTGATGCAATCATACCAAATGTATATTATAAGACATGTATATATTATTTGTGATTATTATTTTTTTTACTTTTTGTTCTTTTCATTTTACACATTTAGACAGCTCAGTTGCATCGCTGGTGTCTGGTACTTACATACGTCTGCCGACACAAAGTAATCCACACGCTCCACATATAGTGAATATCTAGTCACAGATGGACCATCTCCTCACGTCCTGTCGTAGAAACAACGGTCCCATGACCCACTCGCTTCCTCCCATCAGTGTTCATTTTCACCAACATCTGTTCGTACTGTTGTTGCTGTTAGTCAGTAGTGATATTATGAAGACAGTCAGTAGGTCTAAGACATCGTGGTATTTACAGTCAAGGACTTGAGATCAGTAATACAATTCTATTAAATACATCTGAACAAACTGCAGTTTTACGTTTTTTAATTGCAGAATCTGCTTGAATTGAACGTTTTTCTTTGCTTCCACAGATGATGAGGAAACACTCAAGGCGGTGGAGCCCATCGGTGCAGACGTCCTGTTGCACGCCTACAAACAGAAGCTCGCTGATGAGGGACGTCTTTTTCTGGATGAGTTTCAGGTTACTTCTCTTTTTTTCTCTTTGTGGCTGTGTGTGTGTGTGTGTGTGTGTGTATGGGGGTGTTTGGAAACGAGAGGGTTTAAATGAAATTATTTTATTTCTTTCTGCTTTCAGAGCATTCCCCGGGTTTTCACCAGATATACGATGAAAGAGGCCAAAAAAGCCTGCAATAACGCCAAGAACCGCTACGTGGACATCCTACCATGTCCGTTTGTACACACACACACACACACGCACACACACACACACACACAGAGTTAGAAGTGAGCTTTGTGCTGTTTCTCATCCTGAAACAGATGATCACAGTCGGGTCCAGCTGACCACAGGAAGTGGAGAGGCAGGATGTGACTACATCAACGCCAGCTTCATTGACGTGAGCTGACCTAACCACCTTTGACACAAGAAAGCTGCATGAATTGTGAAAGAATTGCTTCATTTTTTTTTTTGTAATGATGCCAGAAGATGTCAGTAGAACCACTGATCACTCTCATGTGTGCAGGGATACAAGGAATCTAAGAAGTACATCGCAGCTCAGGGTAAAATAATAACACAGTCACTCGATGGGTTGCACAGGATTATTATTTCAGGATGATAGATAGTGATGATAGTGTGTGTGTGTGTCTGCGCATGTGCACAGGGCCAAAGGAGGAGACGGTAGGTGACTTCTGGAGGATGGTGTGGGAGCAGCAGTCCTCCATCATTGTCATGGTGACGCGCTGTGTGGAGGGAAACAGGGTAAGAATGACGTCGTCTGGCTGTTGGTCCACAGAGCTCTGTCACTGCCGACTGTCTGACATCACATGTTGTGTCCCAGGCCAAGTGCGTCCAGTACTGGCCTTCTCCAGAGCGCCAGACGGAGATCTTTGAGGAGTTTGTGGTGAAGCTGAGCTCAGAGGAGCACTACCCTGATTACACCGTCCGCCGTCTCAGCCTGATGAACGTGGGTGGAGTCAATGTTCTTCTGGTTCTGTATCGTGAAGAGCGACACTTCACTGACAAAGATGAGCTCTCTGTGTTTGTGCGCCTGCGTGTTCAGAGGAGAGAGAAGAGCACTGAGAGGGAGGTGGCTCACATCCAGTTCATCAGCTGGCCAGACCACGGCGTCCCAGGAGAACCCCACCTCCTCCTGAAGCTCAGACGACGAGTCAATGCCTTTAAAAACCTTTTCAGCGGCCCCATTGTTGTCCACTGTAGGTACGCACTTGTTTTGTATTTGACGGAGATCTTGTAACAGTGACGTCGAGCCCTGGTGGGAAACGGTACGACGGAGAACACCTGAGTCACTGTTTGACATATTCAACAGCATCATTCTGTCATGTGCAGCGCTGGCGTGGGGAGGACCGGCACTTACATTGGCATCGATGCCATGATGGAAGGTCTGGAGGCCGAGGGCAGAGTGGACATCTATGGATACGTGGTCCGACTCCGCAGACAGAGATGTCTGATGGTTCAAGTTGAGGTAAAACCTTGATTTGGATCTTCCTGACAGCTGATTGGCTGGTAATATGCTGACACATGATGACTGGATGAACCGGCCACGCACTCAGTCATAGAAATCATAATTATGTCCCTGTGCAGTTGTTGTTTTGTGGTGTTTTTTCAAGGAGGAAACAAGTTAATTGTTTAACAACATAATTTTTGTTTTATTTTGGACCATTATTCTGGGACAATGACAACAACATTTAATGTGGAAATAGAAATTATAATTGTTTTTATTATAAAATACTAATATACTAGGAGGCCTTTTCCTAATTTCAAAAGTAAACACAAATATTTTATTGTGACATACACACATACAATATGCAAAAACAGGAATACTGTATGAAGAAGAAGAGGAAGAAGAAGTACAGTGTTTGGCTGATTTGTGGAATAGCGCTCCCTACAGGACAGAGGTGGAAGGGTTTTCACTGTTTGTATTCAGCATTATGTTTTGAATCAGTTATTTTTGTTTATTTGTGTGTGTGTGACTGTTTGTGTGTGTGTGTGTGTGTGTGTGTGTGTGTGTGTGTGTGTGTGTGTGTGTGTGTGAGAGAGAGAGAGACCTCATTTGTCTCCAGCTGCACATCTGCTCTATATTTAGAGAGTGTGTTTGTCCTCCCATAGGCCCAGTACATCCTGATTCACCAGGCGCTGCTGGAACACAACCAGTTTGGAGAGACGGAGATCCCTCTGACGGAGCTCCACAGCACGCTGAGCGAGCTCAGACACACCACAAACAATGAACCCACTTTAATGGAGGAGGAGTTTGAGGTGTGGGGCTGAAAGCTTAACATGATAGATGGAGGGATGGAGGGATGGATGGAGAGAGTGAGAGAGAGATGGATAGATGGGGGATAAAATTTACTCACATGGCTCCATAACAAGGGCATTTACAGGTGCAGCTCAAAAAAATTGAATATGAGGGAAAACGTCAGTCGTTTTTTCACAAATCTTTACATTTCTATTTCAATAATTGAATCCTACAGCTCTGTATCTTAGAATATTACAGTAGTTGTGTAAACCACTAATTATACAGTTTAAATGCCATAAATCTCAAATCTGGGATACTGAGATTTTTTATTTTCATCATTCATCAAAAGCAATACATAAAGGATTGGAAATTTCAGTTCCAATGAATTTAAAACATCTGAAAGTTGTTGCTCTTTCAGCTTTCATAGAAGTTGAACTGAAGGTTTGGATGAATTAATAATATCTGAAAGTTTCACTGTTTGAATTAAATTACTAAGGAAACAAATAACATTTTCCGTTTTGCACCTGTCCTTTGTGGAA
>CAAKHB010005663.1:173238-187921 GCA_901007665.1 Aeoliscus strigatus | reverse complement strand
ATGAATTTAAAACATCTGAAAGTTGTTGCTCTTTCAGCTTTCATAGAAGTTGAACTGAAGGTTTGGATGAATTAATAATATCTGAAAGTTTCACTGTTTGAATTAAATTACTAAGGAAACAAATAACATTTTCCGTCATGTTCTAATTTTTTGAGATGCACCTGTCCTTTGTGGAAAATACAGACTGCTCCTTTAAATGAGCAAAATATGCTCAAGTTGTGATCGTCATGAAGGCCATGTCATCACCGTTATCGTTTCATTTCTTCTATCTAATCCCTGTGATGTAGCGGGTGCCCAGTTTTAAAAACTGGAGGACGTTCAACAAGGGGCTCACTGAGGAGAGAAAGAATCGTCCCTCGTCTGCCATCCCATGTGAGTACCAGCTCCGTGTCACCGAGGTCATGTCCAGTTTCAGTGACTGTATCGCCCAGTTAACGTGTTAACGTGCTCTCAGATGACTACAACAGAGTGATGCTGAAGACGGACGAGGGGCTCAGTCGTGAAAGTGATCCCGAAGACGAGGACGGCGACGGGTCATCTGACGAAGAGGACGAGGAGGGAACTAAATACATCAATGCTTCTCACATCAATGTGCGTCCTTCTGCGCTGAACCGATCAGCTGATCTCCACGTCCCCCTGATGTACATGAGGTGACTGGTGTGTTTTCTCGGCCACACAGGGCTACTGGGGCCCCAACGCCTTCATCGCCGCGCAGACGCCTCTGCCCGAGAACGTCGCCGACTTCTGGCTGATGGTCTACCAGAAGAAAGCCTCCACTGTAGTGATGCTCTCAGATGCCAGCGAGGTGCTGAGTTTCATGCACGACCGCCCACACACACACACACACACACACACACACACACACACACACACACACAGACAGACAGACAGTCAGACTGTCAGACAGTCAGACACAGACTCTCCTCCTGCCTCCCTCGTAGGACTCTGTCTACTGGGGGAAAGAGAAGAAAACATTTGGGGATGTTGAGGTGGAGGTGACAAGGACAGACGACTCGCCAAGTTTTATCAGTCGCAACATGCTGATCCGTCACGTCAAGGTAACAGCAGCAGTCACATGTCAGCCATCGTTGACAGCAACCGTGGAACTGATCTGGGTTCACTGCGGTCGTGCTGTGGAGGAAGTTACAACCTTTGGTGTCCCGTTTGTCAACAGAGGAAAGAGAGTCGGCGGGTGAGACATGTCCAGTTCCTGAAGTGGGTGAGCGACCTGCCAGAGAAACATCAGGACCTCACAGACCTCATCAAGGACGTCAAGCACAGCTCCAGCCAGTCACAGCGAGGAACACCCACCGTGGTCCACTGCAAGTACGACAACCTCCGAGAGGACGCGTTCTGCTGCAACACAAGGCTATTTTCTGAAACCCGGTCATCAAATTTGTGAATTGTGCGTGTGCCTCCCTCTCCTCAGCGACGGATCGTCCCGTTCGGGGCTCTTTTGTGCTCTGTGGAACCTGCTGGACAGCGCCGAGACAGAGAAAATGGTGGATGTGTTTCAGGTGGTCAAAACCATCCGCAAAGAGCGGCAGGGTCTGATCTCCAGCCTGGTAAGAAACGATTGTTTCTTAACTACCAACCAACAGGGTTGATGTAGTCACTCCCATCAGACATTTGATTCTGCAGATTATTTCCACTGGGAGCTACTTTCTTGAATAAAATTAACGGATTAGTCGATGTTCATGTTTCCGCACCCCACAGGAGCAGTATCGGTTCTTGTATGACGCACTGGAGGGGGTCCACCCAGTGCAGAATGGGGATCTGAAAGCAGCTCAGGCCTCTGAAACAGACCACATCCACATTGTGAATGAAACCAAATCAGCAGAGCAGCCTGCCAGCACTACTCACAACCAGCAGGGGGCAGCAGACCACACCCCTCCGGTGGCTGATGGAGACAAGAAAGAAGAGGCTCCTGTGTCCAGCAGCCCCACAGAGACACTGGAGGAGCCCAGCCCAACTGCTGCCCTGGAGGTCTGAGGAGAACCAGCCAGTGTCTCTTTTTTAAAAAGTCATGAATGTACAAACATTGTAAAACTTAAGCTCAATGAGATTTGTTCAATAATCTGATTATTTGTAACATCAGACTTTAAATGTACTATGTTATAAATAGTTTGAATACGAATTGTTGGAGTGATGCGGGAGTTCACTCAAGATGCTATTTTCAAACTATGGGCACGTAAAAATACAAAGACACATGGATTTTCTCGCTCTTCTTTCACTCCTGTTTATGTACTGAAAATAAGTTAGTTTATGATAATGAAGATTATATAAATATCTATATGATTCTATATAACTATATCTATATAATTTGACATGTGAAAACATTTGATTAAATGTTACAAAAAATACTTATTTACAAAGATCGAGTACTGACTGAACGTCCCAACAAACAGCCTTGGTTTGAGGCCAGCTGTGTGCTGCAAGAAAATAAATGACAAGAATGTTGAAACTCAGTTGCTGAATTAATAAAATGAAGATTTAAAAAAATGTAATTCCTGGAATCACTGTGAAAGGCAACCAGTTCAATTTAAGACACGTACAATATAACATGGACACTTTTCTCAAGTTCAGGACAATGACATCAGCGAATCATCGGTTTTCTCGGCCACATACAAATGAGATTTTTTAAAATTTAAATTAAAAAAACGTTGAACTTTGACTCAGCAGCAATTCCAGTTAAATCACTAAAATACAAATACAAGAACAGTGTATTCAAAGTATAATCTGAGTATAAAAACAATATATTTGTTCAAAATGACTAATTCGTCCTCTATCACGTCTTTACAAGCAGCATGTTTTTTTTGCTGATCATCTGACTCTCACGTGGCTACATCCGCCTCAAACCCCCCCACCTTCTTCACCAAGTCTTTCAGAGAACTGAGAACTGTTTCATACTTAGAACATCTAGAGAAGTTATGATGAGAAAAACTGAATTCATATTGGAAGAGTTAGACGACAACGCCCCACATCTAAAACCATGAAACATATGACCACACACTTAAACCTGCATCCATGCAGACACACTGCATCACACTGTGTCAATGTGCAACGCAAGGGAACATATGAGCCACTGAAAACCATTCTTAAATACTGCCTGATGGTGATGAATGTGATAAACACACATGAGCAACCAGGCCCAGCACAAGGCTACAATGGAACATTCAGAAGGCATCAGACACAATAGATCAATAACAGATTCATCTCCACTCAAACCCTCTTATCCACATCTCGTTATGTGCATTCGACTTTTGTTGCGGCCGGTTGGTCTTAACTCCCAATTTCCCAGACACACAGATCCCTGAGTTCTTAGAAACGAAACATTTATTTGAACTTTTCCTCCGTCGTACCAGACCACACCTCCGTCATCCACCATTGGCTGTTTCCAGGTTGAACGCCAGCGTGAATTCTACATGTCGCCCAGTGAAAATGGCTTTGATGGAACATTTACAGCAGCATCAACAAAGAAAGCACAAACAGTCTGTAGTTCAGTCTGAGTGTGGTGTATGAACCGTGCAGACAGTCCTGACCACACGTACACTCCACCTTAAGGCACATCCGTATCTCCTGTGGTGTCTGGGTCTAATCGAAACACGACCAGCATCGCAGCACGCAACCCACTCCAAACTAGAGCTGGACCTTCTAGATAAACTTCAGCTCATCGTCTGGTTCACACCAGCTTTTCAGCACATGGACATTGATGATGACCCCCGCCCCCCCCCTCATTTCTTGCCCTTGCTGTTTGACCCGCTCTCTGAGCCGCCGTTGGATGACGTTTGTCTGGCAGTCGCAGGTCGAACCCTGGCCGGGTCGGACGCAGCCCTGCTGCTGTCAGATGCAGCCTTGGCGGTCTCCGGTCGTGTTTTGGACTCTTTCTTTGGGGGTGCAGGTGTGGCAGGCTCCCAGAGGAAGAACTCATGCAGGAGTGTGTTGACAAGCTCGGGACACTCCATCATGACCATGTGGCTGCCGTCCTGCAGGACCTTCAGGAAGGCCATCAGGAGGATCTGACGGACAGTAAAAAATAAGAGAAGGTTACATTTTGGACTTCTTCTGGGTCTACGTGTGAATCACAGAGGAGGAACTTGCCACACAGCCTAATTGTCAGGATGCGAACGCATCATTATTTACGTTTACCTTAATGTGTCAGGACACATTGTCAGGACATTACATCTTAAATCAAAGATTTGTGTCACATTTGTGACATTTGATGTATTAATGTCAGAGACCTCCTACATACAGTATTATAATGATTCAGTGGACTTCACTATGGATTAGTGATTATGTCCGCACACATCCGCTTTAATTTTTCATTTTTAACGGAGCCTTTGGCGCCATCAGACAGTGCCCTGGTTCTATTACATGCACGCTGTTCTACCTCCGCCATCCGCTGGTCCTCCTCAATGGGGACAAACTTGTCGTGCATGCCGTGGACCAGCAGGATGGGCACTGTGAGCTCGGCGTGGTAGACCTCGTCCCCCTCGGGCCAGTACTGCCCGCTCATCATGGCGCGCAGCACAAAAGACGACACGTTGAAGGCGTTGTTCTCTTTCAGCAGCTGCCTCTCCTTCGCACCCTGCTCAGCAAAACCTGCCCTGTGGGGGGGGCAGAGAGGGGATTACAAACGGCTGCAGGGAGACAAACAGGATGGTTACAGTGTACAGTAGAATGAACTCACAGACACACATGCAGGTACAGAGGTCTGTTCTTGTCTGTGACCAAACCTTAACTCAGCTTTTTACTTTCATCTAAGCAGTCGCTCAGGCCGGCTGAGCAAAGTGGACTTGTGTCAGTGTCTGGTTGGTGTGTCGTACTTGAGAAAGCTCCAGGCCAGCAGCGGGGAGAGGCAGTGGAGCACACAGGTGGGCAGGTTGAAGATGGAGCAGAGGCTGGGCTCCAGAGCTGTGGGACCACCTCCATTGATCATCACCATCTTGTGGATCTGGTCGGGATATTCATGGGCCAGGAACGTACAGAAGGACACACTAGGGCGAGCAGAGCAGAGTCCTGGTTACAGGAAAGGCTGAAGAACCAGACCGTGAAAAATATAGCGGAAGATAAGCGTTTGAATTATTGTAATTTCATTTTTTTATTTCCCCCTGTTGAAGGCTCTTTATGTGTATGCACAGTAGGTGTGTACGTGTGGATCCTAAGTCTTCCACAATGGACTGGTTCAGGATAAATGTCATGATGAAGATGAAATGTACCCGTAAGAATGTCCTATGAGAATATTCCTCTTGCGCGCGTATCTCTTGAAGATCAGTCGTACGTCCTCAGCCAGGGCGTAGAAGGTGTATGCTGCTGCTATCTGTGGTGCCGAGCTGGCGCCGTGACCAGCCAGGTCCGGGGCGATCACCTCGTAGCCCAGCCGAGAAAAGAAGTCCAACTGACTCCCCCAGATATCCAGAGAGCCTCCCACGCCGTGAATGAAGAACAGCGCCACATCCTGATGTGTTTCTTTACAGGCCGATATCCTCCTCTCACAGTCGATGACCACGGTGCGTTTGGGTTTCCGTCTCCGCCTGTGCTGTGAATGTCCCGACTCTCCTCCTACACTTTTTTCAGATGACGGGTCTTTTCCTGTTCCCTGTCCATCAGGGATGCTGATGGGTGGCGAAGAATTGCCGCAGTCTGTCAGTTCGACCTCCACCATGCTGTTGGGCTCTGTCTCTCCATTCTGGACGTGTTTCAGCTCTGCACTCGCCCTGTCGCCCAGGTTCTCGATAAACAGCTGTCCGTTCCGATATACGGTAATCTTCCGTTTGCAGCTGACACTCCCACCATGCCCCGTGGGTTCCTCCACCACCGGTCGGTCAGGGATTATATGCCGAACCCGTAAAACCCGGCCCGGTTTCACTTCTACAAACTCGTAACCATCGGCAGGTTCTGAGGTTTCTACAGGAGCCACAACGTTGGCTGACTTTGCGGCGAGGCAGCAGAGGAGACCTTCCATAAAGCTGGTCAGCATGGCTGCCCGGCCTCAGGAGACGGACTGAAGGGTTCACAGAAGCACACGCGTGAATTAGTACAAATGTACACTGAAGTACATTCATAGTTTTGTCAAATGTTGTATATCAACCGCTGTTATCCACTGTCGCCTCAACATCATGTTTTTGCATGTGTGTGTGTCCATGTATTGCAGGTAGATGGGTCTTAAAGAACCAGCTCTGTGTGGTTGTGTAGTATTTAATTTTTTTAATGTAATAGACGTCGTTGTCCATTATTTTCAGGAGAACGACCCAATCAGAGGAAAACAAGCTCGTGCCGTTACTATCTGTCGTCAAACGACATCCTAAACCCTTTCCACAGACGTAACCGAGCAGCATCTTCCCTTAGCGCAGCCTTGGAGGTTATTATTAGACAGGGACAGTAATAGCTCTGTGAGTAAAACCTGTCTGCCTCGTGACAATTCTACACCACACTGACTGCACCGCCCCCTCTCAGTCGGAACCAAACGACAACCTTTAAGCAAAAACAGTCAATGACCACTACGTTACTAGAGAACAGACGACATATCGCATGCACCAGGTCGGAGTGTTTCTGCAGTTTACCAGCCATGGTAACGGCAGCAGCCATGAGGCCTCCGCTGATGGCATTATCCTTCCTTCCTGTTGCTCTCCTCCCTGCTAGGGGGGATTATACTTTCTAAGTCCACACAACACAATCTGTCCTTCCCCCGTCTTGATGAAAACAGAGACCGGTGCACCCGCTGCAGTCACCTGAGTGATTTGTACCGACTTTTCTACCCTTGCAAGCCATCAGCTGCTGCTTTCATCTGGGGATTACAGACACAATGTAATGGAGCATTCCTGCTTCGCTGGCTGTTCTCACTCGCTTTCTGCTTATACTTGCACTATCCATCTATCTATCCAAACAACAATGTGTTCAGTGCTGTATGTTCACAGGAGGCTGAGCAGGTCATTGTGATGTTAGAGACACTCTCCTCCAATATTATTTCTGGATCATCATTCAGGAATGAGGTGGGATTTAGTATATATGCAAAAATGAGAAAAGGTGTTTGCACTCTTGCTTCAGTGTGCTTTATTGTTAGTGCTCCTTGTCCTCTACTTTTACAATGCATCCGATACTATGGTGGTCCCAAACAGCCAAAACTCCCTAACAGACCCTTCTGCGCTGCCTGACTGCCTTAATAAACATCGCATTTCAATATGAGAACAGTATTCTGTCCAACTATTCATGGGTGATGTCTCTTTTTCATCCTCCTCTGTTTCTCCCAGCCAGGTGGTAATAATACCTCTGAACCATGAACAGACCTACTGGGGACGTATGCAGGAAGCCTCTAATTCTCTGACATCTCCTCACACAGTTAAACAGACTTGACAGACTGTGTGTCTGTTTAAAACTACTACAGACTTGGCTCCCGGTACAGGTTGATGTCACTTGAACTGCACTTTGCGGCTCAGATTTTGGTCTAGCGATTAACCTGCTCTATATCAACTGCCTCTTCATCAAAGACACCTTCCTTGTGTGTTCAAATTAGATAAAAACATGTTGTTTAAATGTCCTTTTGTTAGATCAATGTGCTATACTGTAACTGATATGTACTGCCTCCAAGCCACTTGGACATCAATAAACTCTGCTTTCCTCTGTCGTGATTCATGTTGCAAAATGCTTTCTGTCATCAGTGGCTCCAGGAGCCTGTTATATAACAACAGTCAAACCAGGTGCAGCAGACTGATGCAAGAGAGAGAATATGGCAGAGAATATCACAGAAATGACTCTACTTTTCATAGATGTATGCTTGTATTCCCTCTATGTTTAAAACACATATACAGAGAAGATGTACACAGTGGGATAGGTCTTAGAAACATGACATAACAAACAACTTAAACCACAACTGGCAGGTCTCTGCTCTGCAAAACTAAATTATTCTAATAAAGTTACGAGTCATTTCCACCAATAAATGATTCAAACTGGACATTGTCAAACGATGCAACGTAATCTGACAGATGAGTTAACAACGATTATTTAAAACCTTATGAGTCCTCCATTGCAATGTAAAAAAAAAAAGGTAAACACATATTCACTGTTAGACCATGGTAAAGAGTCCACACACGCCCCACAATACACACTCGACTCAAATGGAAATTATGTAAATTCACAAAATAAAATGCATCCCAATAAAAGAATCCGTACCTTTATATTTGCAAACCTCAGCGTGAAATATGATCAGACTGATGTGGTTTTCCTATGAGGCATCGAGGAGCGTGGAGAGCTATAATCTGTTGTAGTCAATCCAATAATCTCATTTATCTCCTGTCCTTCAAGCAGCCTCCACACGGCGGCCTGCCGGCAGCAGTGTCCCACTGCAGGGCACCTCTGTGGGGTCCCCGTGATCCTCCTCGGCCGATGAGGTTGGTTGATTTCAGGTTGGTTCATATTCCATCAGTTCGGTGCGTCTGAACCACTGAGAGCACTTTGGGTGATGTGAGGAGCTGCCCCCTGCTGTCTGGAGATGACTGATGTAGTGTCTTTCCCTGGAGGGGAAAACTGGCAGTAAATAAAGACATAAATCACCACAAAAACAGGGGTCCCTGGGGAGGTTCCTGTGGATCTCCCGGCTAAAAGAGAGTAAGATTTCCCCCACGGTTTTCATCACAACACTGACAAAATGTCCTTTGTGGTGGTCGTGGGTCATCTACACACAATGTCAAACAACAAAAATAAAATGAGGTGTCTACATTTTGTTCCGCGGGGTTATTTTTTTTTTATTAATGTGAATTCGTGAGAAAATTTACAAAGTACAGAAAATGAATGCCTTTTTTTACTTGGTTACATTTTCATCTTATCGCAATGACAACTTCAATGAACGCAATGAACTTCTTCTCTTTTTTTTTTCAATTTTTCTTTTCTGCTTCAAATTTGTATTCTTTTTTTCCTGGGCGACTTTCATTATACAGCTCCTAATGACAGAGAGCAGGATTTCAGGTGGGAGAGGAAAAGGTTGTATTTGTTGTCTGATTGGCTATTGGAGCAAAATGACACCACGTGGCTGAAAGATCTGACCAATTGGTGCACTGGGGGGCGTGGCCTGGGAAGCATCGTTTCTGGACGCTACCACCATGCTAGCCGGAGAGGTCCCGTCAGTGTAGCCAGTTTTCTCTTCTCGTGTGGTGTCAATTTGGGCTGTTGTTGGTTATCATTGTCAATTAACACGATAATCCAGAATGGAGGGGACAATTTGAGCGTGAAGGACATTGTTTTATTTGGCAAGAAGCACCCGACAGGCTAGCAGCAGCGGCGGCTAACTATCAGTAAGCTAGCGTGAGTAATAGTGACATCCTCCAAACTGTCTGTCATCACAACTACTACAGCAGACCCCGGATCGAGTTCAACCAGGCGCCGTTTTGACGTTGGAAATCGCAGCCGCTGTCATGGAGAAGGTACATGTTCTGCATACTAATTAGCTTCTAGCTTAAGATGCATGCATGTTAGCTAACTGGTGCCAGTTTAGCCACATCCGCTACTACTGTTGGCATTCATGCACCGAGGCCAACGCTACCGGCATTGTCCGAATGCTGCTCCGAGCTGCCCCGGTTCTATTAGTAAATCCCAGCTGGTCCACCCAGTGTGACAACAGCCCTCCAGCTGGATGCATTGAAGACATTTCCAGCAGTGTAGCAGGCCGGGCAGCGTGTTGCTAATCTGGGGGTACGCCCAGCACTCTGACGGTAATGTAGAGGATCTCCAGATCCTTCTCCACTACCCTCTGAAATTATATATGTACAGAAACTTACATGACACATTAATTGCTTTTATTACGTCTTGTAGCTTTGTGAAAATTGGATATGTTTGATTGCTAGCCACTATAACGGAATACATAGATGCCCCCATACAGTGGCTCATCTAAGACTACGAGGACAAATTAGAAGGACGTGTGTATTATTTACTATGACCTGTAAGAACAGTAAATTCTTGCTGGATAGAATCAGTTGCGACAGAGTCATCTTGTTTGAGGAATCCCACCATTAAACACTGGGCTGTTTGTTTGTTTGTTTGTATGTTTGTGTTTTACACCGCTTCCTCCAGAGGTCCATTATTAACATTTGATACAGACAGTGTAGAAGCCTGACAGCTTTCTATCTTGGATTGCAGAAGATCTCTTTGAAACGTTACAGGTGGATAGAAAGTTGTCAGTATGATTCTGGTGGAGTCACCATGGATGACTCGAGGATACAGGTGTCTCGGATCAGATATAAACCTGAGCTGTAACTTGAACTGATCACCTCTCTCTTCCCACAGGCGGATTTTTTGAAAGGACTTCCGGTCTACAATAAGAGCAACTTCAGCAGGTTTCATGCAGACTCTGTCTGTAAAGCATCTGTAAGTGAACTGTATAAACCCCCCATGAAATCCAACTCAGTAATATGTACATGTATACTTTATGAAATGGTCACGAGATCAAAGTGCAGTTTCTAACTTCTTATGTTCTGCCCTACAGAATCGACGTCCCTCCGTGTACCTTCCGACACGTGAATATCCCTCTGAACAGAGTAAGCCCCAAACCGTCAGTCAAACTCTGACGGAAAACACATTTCTACAGTAGTCTGCGGTTTAACTTAGCCTCAGTGGCAGTATATGTGTTACTCAAAACTTCAAATTATTATTTTTTTTAAACTCTTGTGTTTCGTTACTACTCCTATTTCTTTCCAGTTATCGTTACAGAGAAAACCAACATCCTTTTGCGTTATCTCCATCAGCAGTGGGACAAAAAGGTTTGTAGCTGCTCTTGTATATTAACAACGTGAAAAAAGACAAACTCCTTAAAACACATTTTTGTTTTTTGGAGTGTATTACGAGGACGATAAAGCCGTGTGATTCTGCTGACTGTGTTTTATCCTTTATGTCAAACAGAACGCAGCAAAGAAAAGGGAACAGGACCAAGGCGAAGGTGACAGCCCAGCCCCCCCAAGAAAGATTGCCAGGACAGATAGCCAAGAAATGAATGAGGACTCATAATTGTGCATGCGTGTGTGTTTGTGTGTGTGCGTGTGTTTGCATATACAGGGCATAGTCCATATAAACAACGAACAGAAAAGGATATTCCCACTGTAAGAACGTGTCGACACTCTGTACGTCGGCTGCTCTTCCCAGCATGGGTGTGTACATACAATTATAAATGATGAATGATGAATAAATAGCCCCGATGGTTTTTGGAAGATTTGACCAACAATCTCTCCCAAACTAACTGTTGACTTAGAAGACAGGAAATTATTGGAGGGAGTTTGGTGTATTGGCCCTTTCCTGTGTGGATATGTCTGTATGCATGCTGAGGTGTGTGTGTGTCTGTGTGTGTGTGTGTGTTGTACTGTTGGCGAGTGAATAGTTGGAAAAAGTGGCGTAGAGTAGTTCCAAGGTCAGCGATGGACTTGACGGTGAAAGTCAAGGTCCCCTACTGGTGTATGAGTTTTTATTTTGTTGTCTATGTATGGCAATGCGCTTCCTGCCAGCCACAGTGCCCCGCCCTCTCAGTTTCACTGCCCACTCTGTGACCACACGGGGGCATTGCGACATTTCCCCACACTGTTTGAATCCATAGAACCAAGAAAGCACTGTGAAGAACAGCACAACGTCGACGCAACTCTTCCAGATTCATGTGTATATACGGTGAATATGCATATCGGAACTCTGTTCTGGAACGTGCTCGTAGGATAGATCTCGTCTTGGTGTTTAAGGAATAAGTCTTACATCCAGCGTCATCTCCGGTGGGGCTGGCTCTGACGTGGAGCTGTTGCTTTCAGCAGTTTGTGTCAATGAAAGAATGAACATATTTTTGCACAATGTGGTAACAGCACAGACAGTCAAAAAAAAATATGCATAGAAATACTGAGAAAAGGGAAAAAATACATTGAGATGTGTGTAAATAACTGTCAGAACCAGCATTATGAGTTCATCCATCTTGTGTCTGCATTTTTGTATGAAATCTCCATGCAAATGGTTCCAGTAGAAAACAAACCTTGTGAACGTCAACAGCCCAGTGCAGAGCGGAGCTCATCTTGCCGTGCATGTTGATGTTTTCCTGACTGGACATCATATTTCTGGACCAGTAATGAGGGTTTGCAGTAGTATCTTGTGCGACTAAAAGGCTCCATCAGCCTTAGAGGCCTTAAAACCTCTTGTTGTGGTTCCGACCCTTTTGTGCTCCTGGCTCAGGTCAGCTGTTCTGATCATCCTGACCCAGTCAGAGCGCTGGAGTAGAAAGACACACAGGGGATAATGAAGGCGGCGTTATGTTTCCAGCCACAGAATAGAAGCGAAGGTGCACAGCAGAGTGCGGCCGCCATCCTGCCTTGTTCCTGAGATTCAGTTTGTATCGTAGTCAGGACTGTACCACACTGAGTGAAGCGTTTTCTTTTTTTTTAAGATGTTCTCGTCATGGCCCAGCAGATCCCCCGTTTCCTTTGTAACCATGCTGCTATGTGGGTTGACGGTGTGGTCAGTCGTTTTCCTTCCAACAGTCTCAATCTCCCGTCTCCTGTTTTTGAAGCATAAAACCATGTTATGCTTCTGCTCAGACTGATGTATGACACCCAAGCCTTGTCCCATCTCGTGTGTTAGATCCGATATGTTCTTTTAAACCTTGGCGAAATAAACCTGGACTGAAACTGTGCGTTTGTCATGTGGTAGTTTGTAGGTGTTTGTTCCTGAACTCCTTCAACCACGACTGCCCCTTGTAATATTTGTCCAAAACACAGTGTTTTTTTTGGGTTTTTTTGCAGTAGCCACTTGGTCACAACACAACAAATGCATTTCAAATTGTTTTATTAACTATGTTTCAGGTCTTACAAAAATATGACAAAATAAAAGAAATAAATAGTCCAATTTCCCAGGAATTTTTCTTGAAAAGGTCTTGTACAGTGGTACGTTGGAAGAGCGTATGATGTTCGGTAAGTGAGGCTTCGATGAGGATACTGTCAAATCTCAGGGAGGGTCGTAGCCCGTCGTTTGATGGTCCTTGTTTACTTTGAACTAACCCCACATGAAGCCCGGCTGTTGGTCTGAAACTGAATTTGCGACAGCTGAAGAGTCACTGCTGACTTGTGCGCGAGATGCCTCCGCCGGGCCCCAGAAATGTCAAACTGTCCGATGTCTCGTTGACTTCAAAGGTTATTTTAAGACCTCAGTAGTCACAGTAGTAAGATTTTGCTGTTGAATGGATTCACCGTGTTGCACCATCGACTGTGTCACTGGCTTCTCCTGTCATTTAAAATGACTCCAAGTGGAGTCCCTGAAATCCTAATTCTGCTACACGGTACCATCCTGTGAGCCTCGGCCAGCCTGCGCGCGAGTGTTTTCTCTCATTCGACGATTTCCAAACAAGAACGTACATAGACATGATAAAGTCACTTCACAAACTAATGTCCTTATTGCGATTCCACATTTTCACCCATCTGCAGCAACGAGTTTCCTTTACACGTGATTGAAAGGGCGCATTGTACAGTTGTTATAAATGTAGTCTGAAGCCAAACATCAGCACAGCGAGGAGGCTGATGGATGATTTACTGGGGGTCAGAGAAGACTGGTTGCTAGGCAGCAGAGGGCTGGGACAGAGCTGCGTCCGCCGACATTGATGAAGAAAATGTACTTTCGAGGGGACGTGGTGCATAGACTCTGACTTGGTGTGATGCAGGATGTCGCAGGTGGGGGTTTGTCTGGAGGTGAACCTCCTTCATCTCAGAGTTATTGCCTAAATCCTGGTTTAGAAATGCATAGTTAATGTTTCATCCCTCAACCTCCTGCTGTTTTCTGTGTATTTTCTTTTTTTAATCACATGCTCTCTTCAACGCGCCCTCAACCTGCTGCTTGCTCCTCTTGGAGTGTCACATGCTCCCGTAGCTCTGACACCACCCTCTGGAGACACAGCAGAAGTGAACTTCTGGTCGGCTGCTGGGGTCGACTGCCCCCAAGACCGAAACCCATGTGGATGAGTGGCAGAACATACAACACACACATCTTAACAGTAGAATCTGGAAAATACCGCTTTGGTTCAAAAAGAAAGGGAATTCAAATGATGCACAGAGCTCCTCTGTCCAAAAATTTCGGAGCGTTGCTGCCAGCGAGGACATGGCGTGTGAGGGGAGGAAAGAAAACAACAGTAGCTTTTGCATAATGTCATGAGGCAGGCTGGTGTTGACTCTCACGTGCAGAGAGATCTGCTTCTATGCAGGGTGTAAAGGTTTAGTGCAAATAAAATGTCTAATCTGCGCTTCACCACGTCCAGTTAGTCTGTGTGGCAGCAAGCAAGCAACAAGAGCAAATCCCCATTATTCCTTTTCTGCTTGTTCTTGCCTCTCTTTCACTTCTCTGGGGCAACAGTGACGTAGTAAGCTGTTTACTTTCAATCACAGCAGATGGGAGCAGGTGGACAGGTTAGAACATCACCTCTGCTTTGAAAATAAAGCTGGTCAATGATGCTTTTTAAAGGAGGGTCTGATTGAAAAAAAAAAAAAAGATTGAAAAAAAAAAATTTAAAAACTGCCCTATCGCTGAAACACTGATTGATATTGCTTTTCAATTTTTCCACTTCAGTATAAAAGTGAGGGGCCCAAGAAGTCTTCAGTCAAAAGTAGCCATCTACTAATCACTTCTAACTGTTGCTTCTTGTACAATCCCTTCTTTTTTTTTTTTTTTTTTTTTTTTTTTACTTTTT
>CAAKHB010005663.1:169995-173218 GCA_901007665.1 Aeoliscus strigatus | reverse complement strand
TTTTTTTTTTTTTTTTTTTCCCTTTTTTTTTTTTTTTTTTTTTTTTTTTTTTACCTTTTTCTCCATCGCAGGCTGTTACATCCTCTTTGGAGGCTTACAATTTCTGACATGAACAAATTAGGATTTTTGCTTTAAAGGCTTCAAAATATAAGAAACGCAGCTCATGCATTTCTTAATGTATTGCAGACAAGAAAGAATTTGTATGATTGTTTCTGTGTGTGTCATGTTCGGGGCTGGGTGTAGGTTCCTGTTTTTGTAAAGTCAGTTTTTGTCTCAAAAAGCCCCGGCAGTCCTCTCTCATCAGTTCTTCCAGACCCTGACGTACTCAGACAGCTGCGTTCCTCTGGAGCTCCTAGACTCTCGGGCCGGCCGGGTCCAAGTCTGTTGAAGGTCCGTTGTCGGAGTCGTCCCCTCCAGGCGAGGGGATCTCGTCGGGTATGCCGTTCAGGTCCGACCTGGAGGGTTGTCTGTCTGACGTCTGTGATGATGGTCCATCTCCGGATCTGGGCAGAGGAGCCCCGTTCAGACACGTCCCCCCCTCAGATTTCCCAAAGTTGAACAGTTTCCCAGGGTTGAAGGCTTTGCTGGGTGACTGAGAACGCTCCAGAGAGCTGCTACCTAATGATGAGGATGATGATGATGATGATGATGATGATGATGATGATGATGATGATGCTATCATTGTGGCGTTGGTGGCGGCGGCCGCAGAAGCTGCTGCACAGTCCTTCTTGTTGTCGGGGGACTTGAGGAATTTGAAGCTCAGGAACCCCGGCAGCTTCGGTTCACTCCCGGTGGGGGACTGTGGCGAGCGGGCACCACCCGATGAGAACTTACTCTGCAGCGGTATGATGTGTTTGAGCTTCATCACGTTGTTGTTGGCCAACAGAGAGCTGGGCCTCTTGGGCTTGTCCCCCCCCCGCTGCCTCCTCCTCCTCCTCCTCCTCCTCCTCCTCCTCCTCCACTGCCGGGCCGTGACTTGCTGCTGTGACTTTTGTCGTGGTGGTGATCCCCAGAGGAGTCGCCCTTGCTGTCATCGCGCTCCCTTTCCCTGCGGGCCATATGCTCAGCTTGCCGCTGCCTCTCCTCTTCCTCCCTCTTCCTCCTCTGCAGCTGCTGGTAATGCTGCTGCGCCTGCCGCTCATGCTTCTGTAGAAGGAGAGAAATATTATATACAAAGTGAAGACGCAGCAGCCCAGAGAAGTGATACCAGTCTGATCCATCCTTTACTACCTCTGCTAACCTCATAGCCTCTGTTATATATGATACAACTATCAGGGTGCAAATAAATCACTCACTGCATCTCACAGTTGAAGTGCATAAGGGTCTGAGTGTTTTTAAAAGCACTATACAAATGAAATGTATTATTATTACTGTTGTTGTTGTTGTTGTTGTTATAGTAATTTACCTTAAAAGCCTCCCTGCGCTGATAGTCCAGTTTCGCCATCTCCTCTCGGACCCAAGTAGGAATGTCGGGAATGGCCACGTGGATGACGTACTTCAGGAGGATGGCAAAGTGCTGCAGGAAGAAGGTTCAGCACAAAACAAAGTGCATCCATGAAAATCTGATCGAAAGGTTTGCAAATGTGGAGAAAGCGGCGTGTTTCTTGAACTAATCCTTTAAAATCTCCCTCCTGATCGGCTCGATTCTTTATCAGGCCAACACAGAGCTGCAGGCTGTTTACCTTTTTTCCAAATATAGTGCAGCACTGACACATCTAAATACGTGCAAGCAGGTGAAGAAACATGTTTGGACTTGGAACAAAAGATCTAATTTGGGAGCTTGTTCCATATTTCCTACTTTTGTACATCAGAGGTGTTTTTTTGGGGGGAGTCGGGACTCAACTTGTGTTCCTCATGGTTTCTGACAGGCACGTTGAGACAAAACCAAAGGTAATCTGACTGTAAATACAACGTAGGTGTTCACGCTGCTCAGTTTTATTTTTGTATTTTAATTCTTGTGAAACACAGTTTTTAGCTGAAATGTATTTATGTTTTTTACTCTTCGGCACTGCTCTGTTTTTGTACTTCCATATTCATATTTTTGATTTTATTTATTTTTTAATGACAAAAAACCAAAATCCCTTTGGAATACAAAGCCTGAGCGAGCTGTTGTACCTCCAGGATGACGATGGAGACGATGGCCATCTCCGGGCTGAGCCACGGGAACAGACGCTGCAGCTGACCACACTGACCAATCAGGTAACAGTTCACGATGATGGCAATCAGCCCCATGGCTTCCATCGCCGTCTGGGGGCCGGAGAGGAAATGCAACTCGGACTTGATGCAGAGCTCGACATGCAACGTAGAGGCCGACTGACACCTGAAACAAAGCCTGAGCGTCTCACCTGCCATTGGCCGATGCTCTCCACTCGGTGGCCGAAGGGTCTCTGCAGACCAGTGCACAGTTTGAAGGCGTCGCTGCGGATCTCAATGATGTTGTTGATGAGAGCGCACATGGCCGCCAGAGGGAAGGCCGAGGAGAAGAGCACCACGTAGCCAAACTGGACAAACATCTCTTGGTAGTCCTGGAAGGTGTCCTGGGAGAACAGATATTGTTGTTCATCAGCCATCGGGACAGGGTTAGAGTCAGGAGGAGCTGTGTCTGTCCAGCAGCTTGTGTTCCCGTGGGTTCGTCCCACCCACCTCATACGTCTGCATGCAGCTCTCGACCTCAGCCTGAGTGAGCGTGCTGCTCTCTCTCACTTCAGGAGGGTCGATCCACGATTCCCTCTTCGTTTTGGTTTCGGTCCTCTCCGCGCTCCTGCCTCTCCGTCTGTGTCGCGGTGCTGTGCTGCCCTCAGGCCCAGGGGGCAGCAGAGGGGCGCTGGCTGAAGCGGCCCCCGCGCCCTCAGCCGTCCCTGCCCCACCTGGCTCCTTCACATCATGGATGCCGTTGTCGTCGTCGTCATCACACATCTCGAACACGGAGGCGGGGTCCATCCCTTTTTCCACCATGGTCGGGCTGCCTTCCTCCAGGAAGCTGTTGTCGGTCGGGGGGCCGCTGCAGGCTGGCCTCCTGTCCACCTTCACGTCAACAACGAAACGATCAGCAGCTGACACACCCGATCACGAGTCAAATTACCAGCCGTGTACCTTCTCGATGAAGCTGACTTTCCTCAGTTTCAAGCCGCAGTCGATCAGGTTTTCCTCCTCGGTCTCTCCTTCACTGAACCTCCCGCTGTCGGCCTCGTCCCTCTCACCTCTCTCCTCCTCATCGGGCACC
>CAAKHB010005663.1:162495-164995 GCA_901007665.1 Aeoliscus strigatus | reverse complement strand
GGGGGTTTTTTCTAGTAGTCCTATCAGCAAATCAAAGGCCTGAAGCTTTTATGTACTGACTGTACGTGGCTGATGAAAACTATGGTTCAGTAAAGTTAAGTGTGCTCTCCCTTTGCTCCATGTGTGAAAACTGTACGTTTGCAAAGAGGCAACACACAAACACACCAAGCCAATGTCCTCCTTGGCGGCGGTAACTGAGCTTAGGAGGCAAACAATCCCATTTGGTTCTTCAAGATTTCAGGAGGAGCCCAGATGATTTGAAAAGCCTCCGACAAACACGGTTCAAGACAAAACTAACAAGGATTCAGACACAGTGATAAGTGATGGTGCTCACTGATTGGCTGGCCCTCCAGGAAGCTGATATTATGAAGCACCTCCCCATGTTTGGCACGTAGATTGTCCAGCCAGTATTTAATGATGCTCTGCCTCTCCTGCAGTGCACAGGATGAGAGTGTGACGTGCTTCGGGCGTGTTACCATTTCTATGGTTGTGTGCGTTACAAGTGACAAGTGACCTGCGAGGTGAAGAAGCACAGCTCGCTCTCGATGTTCTCGTAGATGTAGTCCTCCTCACAGGAGAAGCCTCTTGTTCCTCCTCCAAACTCTGGCTTCACCGCTTTCCTCAGCCCCATCTCCTCAGCACCTCGCAACAAACTGCACAGGAACAGAGAGACCTTCAAAATAAAATACGCCCTCCCCAAAGACTTTTTTAGTGATAAGGCTATAGCACGACCTTATGAGGTCATAATGTGATTTTCTTCGTGCGATAATGACTTTTTTGTGACGTAAGGCTATAAAATTATGTACTTTTTAGCTTGATGAGGTCCGAGCATGATTTTTGTTTTGGCGTAAAAAGGCTATATGACCTTTCTGCAAAGTCAGCAAATAAATGTATAGCCTATATATACTTTTTGGAAAAGTCAGGCTATAGCATGTTTTTGTTCTGTGATGTGAGGCTATAACATGACTTTTTCATGTGATTTGTTTTTTTTTTTGTGTTGTGGCTTTTGCATTTTGTTGACCCTTCTGGGCCACCGTAGATGAGGCTATAGCAGGACTTTGTAACAATAAACTGCAGCCTTATTATAAACATGACATTCATTTTCACAGGAATACGAAAAACCTAGAAAAATCAGCTGCTACAGCATGTTCTTCAAAATATTTCCGTTGTCTCAGGTCTCCCCAGCTTTCATCACGGCGTCTCGTCCTGTCATTTCCCATCAACCACTCCTACACGTCTTCCTCCTTTCTGCAGCAGCTCTGCCCCCCCTCCATATCTTGTGGCCTCCCCTTCCCCCTTTTATATCTCTTTTCCTTCCCCAATTTATCCCATCATGCTTTTCTCCTCTGCCTCTGTCCTTCCCAGAGGCTTTATGCTGAAATCGCAGTAATAAAGCCGCCACAGGTCGTTTTCTGTTCCCTACGAGCTGACAGCCCACCTTTCCTTTCTGCATATAGCTACGTGCCTGCGTGTGCGCACACACACACACACACACACACACACATCCTAGGTGGGCCTATAACATCAATCCATCATGCAGCTGGCAGCACATGGTGGAGCTGTGAGGTAACGTAAGCGAGGTTCAGGCGCTTGATGGATTAGAGCGGAAACGTGTGCTGGGAGCTTCTGTGTGACGGTGGAAGGCTGCTGACTGCGCCACGCCATCAGAATAAAGCCCCATCTCTGAGAAAAAAAGAAAACATGGCGGCGTCCATTTAAACAAACCGGCCATCTGACAGCACGAGGCCTCATGCAGGAAGGTTCATCCAACGGTAATTTAACAAATATCTACATCTATACTCAGACAAATTGAGCGGAACGGGATTGAGTACTACAAACTGCTAGATCACTGACGAATGACTAATGAGGGGTGCGTCATGTAAATTCATGTCACACTGAGTCTGTTCATCGCTGAGATTCTGCTTTCATCGAAAGCAGCTGACTGGAGCCTCTCTGAGAATGATCTCAAAGCCAGAAAAACGCATATTCCTACACAATACGCGATGTGATACGGAGCTAAAATGGAACAGTCTCACTGTACAAACACATTCAAGGTGAATCTGAATCTGATGGAACAGTTTCTGGGGTGTTTTTTTTTCTGCCACATAAAATGTAGGTCAACCTATCTAATGGCATTGTGTGTGTGTGTGTGTGTGTGTGTGCGAGAGAGAAAGAGAGGGAGAGGAGAAGGTGTTCTGTGTCACACAGCAATCATTTTCCTTGAGCATTTCATCTCAGATCCTCTGGTCCATTTCAGAAAGCACTCTTCATCCTCCCACCACATTACGCTCTCTTCTGTCATCTCCACTTCTGGTTCTCTCTATCATTCGTTCGCTCTGTCTCTCTTTCTCCTTTCTTCAGGCAATCTATTCTTACTCCATTACAGTGTAAAAGGTTCAGTTGAGTCTCAGGATTACTCTGCAGGCCTTTTGTTAAGTGCACAGTCAGCAGAGAGGACTCAGCATTTGCAGGCTAATGTGGAATGAACACCGAGAACCCC
>CAAKHB010005663.1:121876-138518 GCA_901007665.1 Aeoliscus strigatus | reverse complement strand
CCCCCCCTTTTCCCCCCCCCCCCCCCCCCAGTGGACAGATCGGTGCAGGATCTGCAGGCTGAGATAGTGCGACACCTGTCCGACGAGAGGAGGGGTGAGCGGTTACGCAGCGGGGTCCAGGTGGTCATCGCAGGGGCCACTAATGCAGGGAAAAGCAGCCTTCTAAACACACTTTGTAAGAAAACACACACACACACGTTTTCTTCTTAATATCGACACAAGCACAAGTAGCAAGAAAGAAGAAAGAGAAAACTCTGGAGCAGACTCATGGTCTTTATTACACAACGTTGCATCATTTCATTCCACATCAGCTTTCCTCTGCTCTGTCAGTTGATCTCATCAGAGGCCAATCTGTTAGCCCCTGTTTGCCTCCATTTGTTTGCCATATTGTATCCTGACAGCATTTACAATCACATTATATAAACTATCCCGAGTGGAGGCAGGCGAGGGTCCTCACAGCTTCCTATCAGAAGAATGCTTCTATTTGTCAAACAGACGATACGTTCCTGCTATCATTTCCCGTTCGCATCCGTCTCGGTGTTCTCTTTCTCTGTCCCAACTGACAAATGACTCTGGAGCCTGATGTTTAAGCTGCTGCTAAGTAAAGAAAAGGTGACTGGGCCCTTACGCTCTTCAGCCAGCCCTTCCTGGAGAGCTCAGGCTGGCAAACTCAGTGTCTTCTTTTAAATCTCTTCTTAAGACTCACTTTCATTTTTATTTTTTTTTTGTTATTGTAATTGTTTTTAAATTATTTGATGTTTTAATTCAGTGTTTTATTGTGCATTCATTATCTTTATTGTTAAGCACGAGAGGGGCTGTACAAATACAAGTTATTATTATTATTATTATTTTAAACAACCTACAGATTTGTGTCTGTGTTTCAGATGACACACTGATTTGACTGAAGGACGTTGTCAGATTTTTGCGCAGTGGTCATTCATTTGAATCATGTGCAAATCGTGCACTGACTCTTCAGGGTTGAGAAGACTAAACCGTTGCTTTGAACCCATGACCAGGCCAGAGACCTGCAGCCATCGTGTCCCCCATAGCCGGGACCACCAGGGACGTAGTGGAGACGGCCCTGGACATCGGTGGATTTCCTGTTGTCCTGAGCGACACAGCCGGCCTCAGAGAAAGCCCGGACCTGGTGGAGCAGGAGGGAGTCCGCCGAGCTCGCCAAAGGTAGCGAGCGCTTACATCACAGATGGTGTCGCGCTCATGTGTCGGTCATGAGTCTGAACGAACGTGTTGGAAAACAAAGGAGGGAAGAAATAAGTCATTTTGTTTCCGTTTGACATGATGCTGTAGTTTTTGTGTATGGAACCTACAGACTGTTAATGCTGAGCCACGGTTATAAATACATGGGACAAACACTCGAGGACGTTGCATAATCGAGAGCCCACGTTTCTCATTGTCGAGGATTTACGTTGAAGTGGCGTCTCGCCTGCCGTCAAGAGCGTGGACATATACAGCTGAGCAGTTCTCAAACAACTGCTTCCGCTGTTTACGCCACCGAAGAATAGCAGAACATGTTGCGCCCATTATCAGAGCTTAATCATCCACAGACAGGCAGAATGGACACGCTCCCATGCTGTGACAACAACATGCACGACGTGGACGTACAGGTGAGGAAGAGAACAGCAACAACAATATTAAACAACGTATTAAAAGTCAAGATGTCCGATTGTTACATCGTCTCTGGTTCCTTGAAATCATTAGCTCGTGCTGGACGCGGTCATCGATGCTACTCCCACTTATTATTTCCACTGTACCTGAGAACCCCCAGAGAAAACGTCACCAATGGTTTGTTGAAGTTGTTTTGGTGACCTGGAGGCTCCATAGGAAGGGTGGGCAGTTTGTCTTCTATAGGACCGCTTCTGTGCAGAGAGCAGGTCAGGGGCTGGTGACCTGGGTCACTACAGGAAGGACATGGTAAATAGACACATCCGCTGCAGGCGTACAGTGGGACAGTTACAGGAGGTGGTACGAGGGAGCAGACTTAGCACATCACAGACGTTTTTAATTGATATTAGATACGACTGAACAACCTGAGGCTGCTGTGGTGTTGGCACGTTTGACGTTACAGATTTAATGATCATTTCTGACTAAGTGGTGATCAAACACTGTTCCCTCCCAGAGGATCCTGATCCGTCCCGATCATGTCATTGACGTATCACTGCATCTCTTAGTTTGTTTGTTTTTTTCTGTCTCCAGGGTTCAGCAGGCCGATCTTACTCTGGCGGTTGTGGACTGTGCTCTCCTTCCCCCTGACGCCCAGCGAGCTGCAGCGTTCCTTCGCGACCACCTGGATAGTGTTCTGTCCTCGTCTCAGCTCATCACAGGTGTCGTATCCACCTCTTCTGTCTCATCTACTGGTGATCGTCCAGTCGGACCCCACTACTTCACGGCCACAAACCCCAAAAACACTGTGCAGGCATGGATCCATAATCTACTTAAAATAGATTTCACAACTTCCTGTCAGGTCGACGATCATTACGTGGAATATAATGTGTTATTCTTGTGTGTAGACCCTCCCTAAGTGTCGCTGCAGACCCTACAGGTGTTCCAGAACTGCTGCGTCCTTGATCAAGGTTCTAATCCCAGTTGGGCTCAGCCAGCCTCCTTTAGGGAGTTAGTTTATTATTTAGTAATATACTATATACGTGGCCAAGTCCTGACCAGGATTTGAACCCTACTCTTCCACTGCAAAGGTAGCGTCTTCAATTTCTGTGACTTTAGAGTGACTTTACCCACTGGGTGTAAAATTGAGATTACAAGAGTTTTTACATGCAGACCAGGATTAGAACCCCAGTCAGTGTTGTCAACCTCTGTGTCATTGTGTGAACTCACCTAAACTCCTAATGTGTGTGTCTTATTGAGACATGTGGGTAGTTGAACGATCAGGATTTGAACCCTTCACCTTCACTCCTAAGGCGGTGTCTGTAGCCTCTGTACTGTCCAGTCGACATAAACAGACCTCTGACGTGTGTGTCTTTGTGGGTCTTGCGGGTGTAGAGATGAATTTACAAGCATCTGCACACGCACTGACTGGGATTAGAACCCAAAAAGGTCCACTCCAAAGGCAGCAGTATCGACCACTGAGCCATTCAGCTCCCAGCAGGTGAAGATGGTCTGCAACAATATGTAGAACGGTGGTACATAGAATCTGAATACCTGCAGGTTGTATCCAGAGTTGCATTTTGAACTAAGCAAACAGCTCAGTCGATGTAGAAAGTTCAAGTAATAATGGGAAAAAAAAACATAATAAATAATGAAACGGAACTGTAACTGCATGTGTGTGTTTTCTTGGGTAAATGGGCCGAAGTGATACACTGTACATGTTATATAAAATATACAGTACTACATACCTGTAGTCTGGGCCCCCTGTCAGTCATGGACCCTTAGAATCCCGTTTCTCCTCCTCACCGTGCCCCTGAGTGAAGTCATAGGGATTTAATTAATCATCTTTACGTTTCACTGCGTTTCTGTCAGATCGGTGTCTCCTGGTGCTGAACAAATCGGACCTGCTGCCGGAGGAACGGAGGGACGCGTTAAACGAGGGGCTGAGCGGGATCTCCGGCCTCCCTCCTGTCGCTCTGGTCTCCTGCCTCACTAATGAAGGACTGCAGTACTTTCTACAGGCGCTACACAACAGCGTCAAAACTCTGTGAGTCGCTGCGGTTCCATCATTCCTCCTCCAGATTGATCGTTGAAAATAACCACTGGTTTTTGTTCCGATGAAACAAACGTGATCTGTTCAGTGTAAAATGTCCCAGCTACTCTTTCTAGTCTCATTTGGAGCAGGCAGAAGGGATTTATTACCGACCCTCCCTTCTTACTTCTTGCGACGGTTGATTTAAAATGTTTGTGACTTAAATAAATCACCCACCACAGTTCCCGATGTCACAAGACGATTTATGGCAGAAATTACTGATTTCGTGTTTGTTTAAGATTAAAAGAGTCCAAGTAATGAATGTTTTATTTCCCTTCTCTGTACGTGCTCTAACTTCCTGTCTAGGTGTGGCGACCCTCTGTCTGACGCCCCCACCCTGACCCAAGCGCGCCACAGGGCCCACCTGCATCAGTGCGTTTCAGCGCTGGCTCAGTACCAGCAGTACCGTGACGCCGACCTCGCTCTGGCAGCTGAGGGTGTCCGGTTGGCGCTCACCAGCCTGGGACGGATCACTGGACGGGTCGGGGCTGAGGAGATCCTGGACATCATCTTCAAAGACTTCTGCATCGGGAAATAGTCAGAAGAGTGTCAGCCAAAACATGCACTACAAGTAAGAATAACCCGCTCGCAGAGGAAATCTGCATTCTTGCGTGGTCCCAGAGTATCAGAGGAGAGAAGAGGACAAAAAGGGCAAAACCTTGGCGCCGCCCCAGAGTTTGAGGCCGAACTAAGAAGGCGAAGACAACGCACGTTCTTGGCTGTAGAGCGAGTCGCCTCCCAAGACACACAGATGTTTGTTTTGTTAACAGACAGAAAATAGTTTGGTGCTGACAGGTGCCTCAGAGTCCTCGCATACAAGTGTTTGTCAGGGCCTGCGTCCCGTTATTATTTGATCGGAGAAGATTAGCCTCCTGGGTGACAACTCGACAGCCAAAGTCAATTTTGTCTCTGCAAGATAAAGGCCAGCTGCAAGGTCACGGATGTTTATTTGTAAAACAGGACAATGACCAGAGATCATGTCAGCTGTACCAGCTGTTTTTTCCTTCACACTGTATTTCTGAACATTAAACCATATGAAGATGGGGGAAGTCCTGTTTTTTGTTGTTGTTGTTGTTTTTTATATTGTTGTCTGCATCAACAAAAACAACATGCGTACAGTACTTGGAGACAGCGACGTCTCTGTGTGAGAGGGGGGCGTTTTGGGGGCGATGCTCTCTGTGGCCTTTGTTCCCCTGTCAATCCCGCCTTGATCAAATATTTATGTTTCCTTGTTGAACTCCTCACCCTTAATCCCCCGTTGCTTTCTTCTCAAACAGATGCTGACGACATTTGCCCTGTTCTACGCCAACACAATCGCCTGCTTCTGCTGCTTTTTGTCCCTGTGCTCTGCGTCTCTGCTACCTGACCTTTCCTCTTTCCGCACTGCTCTGTCAGCCTTTTTGTCCTCTTTCATGTTCTCCCTGATTAATTACAGCCTGGGGTGGGGGGGGGGGGGGGGGGGGTGTTACGCTAAAAATGGGAGCTGCTGTCAAGACGTTGGTGGACATAAATTTTGGAGCTGCGTTCATCTTTTAAAGAAGAGCCTATGTGGGTTTAATGCAACTGTGGGATTGATGCTCATTTTCAATTCACTGCATGGATTTCACCTAGTTACTGATTCAGATCATTGTTGGTATTTTTAAAGAAATATAGTCTGTAACAGCTCCATTGTAACACAATACATTAGTAGAGGAGTCAAAAACTGGAATAAATGCATTATAAAGATATGAATGAATAGGAACGATAGGAACAGGCAGATCAACTCACCTGCTTCACTCAGCAGCACGGAAATCCTCAAGTTTTCCTTCACAGCGAGTGTCCAGAGGAATCTTCAACAGAATCATAAAGACTTACGGTGTATTGTTCATTTGTTTTTCTGTATCTGACTTCATGCTACTTTTCAGGTGAACAGTAATCGGTAACTAGTGAAACAGGTATTTTGAGCAGGAATGTGAAAAGAAACAGCAACAAAGATTTGATCAAAAATCACTACAAACGTTTCATGAATATGTCAATTAGAAAATCAGAGACTGGACTGAGAACAAGTACATGTGCAGCAGCACATGTGAATTTCTCTGGGGAACTCAGTAAAGTATGAGCCATAACAGACACCTCGATAAGTCATCTGAAATCTGTTTTCTTTGTATTTTACATCCTCACCAGTGTTTTCTCGTGTCATGCCATGGCTGGAACTCGGCCTCCATGACTCTGCAGCTGCCAGCAGCACATCCGAACCACCCTGTGGAACCGGAAGTCGTAAAACCTGACATCGGTTTACGTAACAGCAACTGCATGTGTGAAAAACACTACGGCCTACGGTCACTGCAGGCACAGGAGGCCCAGATCACACTTTGTCGATTGTTGATCGAGCACCCATCAGATTCAGGCCACTTTCAGGTGTACGTCGACCTGTTCACGTCATCCGACTTCACGTCACTGAAGGAACGCAGACGTCACAGTTCTGATCTGGAGAAGGTGCCGCTTGTCTTCATCCTTTGGTCACAGTTTTGTCGGTTCGAATAGCACAACGACTTGAAAATCGATGCACGCGGGGACAAGTGTCGCATCCATGTTTACGTCCGTAAACACAGCGTGCTGCGTGTGACGTCACGTCAGGTCACTTCCGGGTCGTAGACACGTTCTATTGGATGCCAAAGAAAATGTAAAATAAAATCGATTATGGCTGAGATATGGCTGTCTCCTTTTCATTTCCGTATTCCAAATAAAATGAGAGCCATTTATTTCAAGACACGCCGTAACATTACAGCCAACATATGTATTTCTGTGATGAAACCACTTGAAAAACATGAAAAATGGATATACGACAAAAATGGTAACTGTTCAGAATACCCTCCACTGTCACCATTTAAAAATCACTCTTTTTACTAAGTTCAACATTCAAAAAGCTAAATTTTCTCCTCTACTATAATTCACTATATGACATCCCTTTCTCTTATGGCTCATTAGTAAAAGTGAACGCACTTTATATTCTTACAAGGAAATATTTTATGATAATATCTGAATAATAATATGTGTTGTAATATGTATTTAATTGTTTCCTGCATTTAAAAAAAATACATACATATTATTATTACATATTAATACAAAGTAAAGTATGTATGGCCGCCGTGTACTGTTCACACTGGGGTCTGATGGCATTCAGATTTAAATTATAACGTCAACAACTAGTCAAAAACTCAGTCATGGAACAGTTCGGTTTGTGCTCCTCTCACTGCAGACAGACAATTGATACTTCAGCAGCTGTTTGCAGATGTGATGATGTATTTACGACTTGGTGGATGTGTGTATTGTCTCTGGAATGAATCACTGGGAAACATAAACACATTCTGTTTATAGCACATAAGTGTGCCGCCGCGGTCAGAGTGTGTGCTGAGTGTTTGAACCAGAGAGATGCAGGAGACAGTGTGTTTTTGACGTCATTTCATTTTAATCCCGTGGTGGAAAAAAAACAAGACACAAGAGGAAGTATTTACACCAGTGTCATTCACATCATTTACATTCAGAGAACATAGAGGCGTTTCACAGTAAAATGAATGGTCATGGGAAACTCCAGGAGCAGGAAATAGATCATTAATGTTCCCGAGTATTTACAGGCTGTGCTTGGTAAAGTGTTTCATGTCTGAGTTATATACTCATATAAATTCCTTAAGGGTAGAATGTAGATGGATGTTGCAGTTCATCTCACCTGGAAGAGAAAAAAAAACTATGATTAAATATCAATAACAAAAAAATAGCTAATAATAATAATAATAACAATAATTAATAATAATAATAATTAACAATAATAATTATTAATAATAATAATATAAGGATGTTACTACATGTGATTCACCTATGGTCAGAAGAATAATTGCAAAATAACAAATAAATATGCAAATGATTGATTGTAAAATGAAAGAAATGTAAGAAAAGATCAAATAAATTTTTGTACAAGCCCAGTGACCTCTGACCTTGAAGGGGTAGAGCAAGTGCAGAACAAATCAGTCCTCCAAAAGAAATGAACATATTACTATTCCAAAACTAACAGGCAGGCAGTGACCTACTCTCTCCGATAGCATTAAAATGTCATTTGAAAAGGCGTCTGATGTGAACAAACGTTACCGTCGGAGCTTTGCCCGGTGCTCCACCAGAAGGCCAGCTGGACACAGTTTGTCTGCCCTGTGGACCTTCTGCTTGCAAGCCAGCAGGTTTAGAGAGGCCCACCTGGATAACACAGAGGATCGGTTAAAAACACACATTTGCACCCGTGGCTGTTTACGCCTCCGGGACACTGTACACTGACGTATGTAGGGTTTGCAAATAGGGCAAAATGTAAATTTACTGCGTCTTGAAATTTGTTTTCCTTTGTTATCTAGTCGGCCCATCCTTCCTGCTGCCGCCGTCCACACGTCTAACCTCCACCTCGCCTCTGCACATACGTAGTCCATTTATCTTGCTTCCTTATTTGAACAAAAGCAGAGTCCTTCTGAAGTAACTTACCTTACAGTTGGGCTGACTTGCGATCATTCCCTTCAGAGTCTGCAGCTCCCTCTCTTTCAGGGTCAACCTGTCTTCCTGCAGCTTCTTTTCCTCTCTGAGCCGATTCTGCTCCATCAGTAGTCTCTCCATCTGAATGACAAAATACAAGCTTCACTTTAACGGGAAAACGCGTCATAATCACATGAGAAGATGCGGTGTCGTTTTTGATGAAGTTTACGACTGTAAACACGAGTCACCTTCTCGTCATGAGTCTTCTGCTTGAGCTGAAGCTGCATGCTGCTGTCAGCGACCGTCTCGCTGTGTTTCTTTTCACATTGCTGCAGGTCTGCGTTCAAGTGTGAGTTTTGTACCTCCAGACGACTCGACAGGGATTGAATCTCAGAAACCTGGAAGAAAGAAAATGATCATGTGATGGTTTCCTCAACTCGGCAACAAACTGGGCCCAGACAGATGAAACCACAGACTTAAAGTTCACGACAGAGGAGATTTGATCGTAAATGGAACTGGAATGACTGAAAAAGGTGAGATTAGGTACAATTACTGCAGGCAAAACTCTGCAACCACCCTCATTGACCCAAATGAAAGTACATTTTTTTGGATTTAAGACTCTTGGACTTACATTTACTTAGAACTTTATAAGTTGTAAGACAAGTCAAGATAAAGCGTTAAGGTCCGACAACATGAATCCACCCTACCTAACCCCCTACTTGACGATAGTCGGCGGTGTTTGGGGGTGTGTGTGTGGGGGGGGGGGGGGGTCATATATGTGCTGAGGATGTGTTTTTGTTCTCCTGCACTGTGGTATCAGCTGCATCAGCACAGCAACATGCTTCAGCTCTACTTTGACCCCGGGTTCCCCTCAGTGGACATCTGTCTCTGTACTTAGATTTATCGCCAACGAGCAGCGGTCGACTTCCTCTCCCGAGAACATGGTTTCCCATTCAAATTGTTCTTTGGAGAATTCCAGCAGTAGTTTATGAAAGTGAGTTGGCTAGACAGGATGAGAGACTGTTAACAATGGAAACCCACCGATTTCATTCCTTATTGATACAACAGCCGAGTCACCTCACATTGTGACGATGTAAGCACAACCGAAAACCACAAAACAGAAGAAGTTGTTGCACACACACCTTGTTGCCTACGTTGTCTAAATACAGCTGAAACTTGTTCTCCACCTCTCGGGACAGGTTGGTGCAGCTGTTTCTGATCTTCTCCATTTGCTCCTGCTGGCTCTCACAGGTGAGGTGAAAGGTCAGCTGGTGCGGAAACAGGTTGTTGATTCTGTTCAGAAAGTTCCTGGTGACCGTTTGGATCCCGTCCAGAGAATGAGCAAAGTCTTCTTTACATTTCCTAGTCAAAGAAAATGTTTTGTAATGCTTCATCGTGGCTGTCACACAGACGAGGGTGGAGGAACCAACCTGGTGTAGGTGGAGTGCTGCTCCTTCAGCATGGCGTTGTCCTTGCGCAGAGTGATGGCGTCCTGGTGATGGGTGTCTCTGTCCTTCAGGGCGATGTCTCTCTCCTGGCTCAGGTACTGAACTGTCTGGGTGAAGTTGGCTTCGATTAGATTGATCATGGCTTTCTGCTGGGCGTTCAGGGTCTGCAAAGTCTTTATCTCACCTGGAGAGTTCAGAGACAGAAAAAAAATGAAATACACTCAAGTCCTAAAGACAATGTTATTTTGGACAAAAACAGCAACACTTGTGTTTATTGGAACATTTGTGCTAAAGTACATACTGCCAGAAGTGACCACAGGCTGTTGTAGTGCAGGTGCGGGACAACGCGGAGGCACAAACGAACGTGCCGTTGCGAGCTGCTTCTCACTGTTTGTCTGTGAATGAATAACGACACGTTTAGAGAGGGAGTGAATCATAACGACCATGAATGTGTTAACGAGGAAAGCTGATAGAAATACCAATTTTGTTTTTAAGTCGGTCACTGTCTTGTTGGCGTCCGTCCTCAGCTTTTCACACTCTTTCTCCAGAGCAGCCTTCTCGGCCGTGCGAGCTCCCAGCTGAGATCCCAGCTCGCCTTTCTCCTTCCTCAGCTGGATGTTGTTCTCGGTCAGCCTGTTGTAGTTCAGCTCCAGCTCCTGTGCAATCACAAACCATCCAGATTCCATGACAATCACATATTTCACAGCGCCATCAAAACAGTTTCACGGACAGAAATCAAAAATCAATCAACGGCCGTGGAGATGATCCGGAGCTGCACAGGTTCCCTCAGCCGGGGCAGATCACTGACCTTGACCCGCTTCTCCGCAGCAGACTTCTCAGGCTGTCCGTAGATGAGGAAGAGCACCAGGCTGACGATGATGAGGGACTGGATCAGGGAGGAGAAGAAGAACATGATCCTCAGGTAGTAGCCGCAGCTCTTTCCTTTGGGCCTGTGCAGCGGCTCCCTTCCCTCCAGGCCAAACTTGGCCTGAGAGTAGCTGGAGCTGTACATGACCGACGGGGGGGGGAAATGGTGGCGGCTGGTTCGGAAGATGTCAACTGGAATAAAATCCACAAGGTCTCCGCTCTGACGGGCAGCAGAGAAGGAAGAAGCAGCTGAGCTGATTCACTGTCCGGGTGCAGAGATGTACAGGCAGAGAGGGCACGTATGGATGAATGTAAACAATGACCCTCAGGAGTGTAAGGGGGCCATGTTTATAAATGCTGCAGGAGGCACACTTCCACTCCATCCTGGCCCAGCCCTCACCTCCCCTCTCCTCCCTCAGCGACCTCTGTCACAGCTACCGCCTCCAGCAGCACGGCTGCTCGAATGATCACATTTTCCCATGTGGTTGCAGCAAAAATAGATTTGTTTTGAGGGGAGGAATTTAATAAACACCAATGCTTACTGTGGGGAAACGCCGCAGCAGATATGTTGTGATCAAAATAAATCTGCAAAGTGGTGGTACAATCAAAACGTTCAGTTAGTATTGCTGTATAAAAAAAACAACAACAATGCGTTACAAGTCAAAGAGCTGTACATTATACCACAGTAACGGGTGTATTAAAATGTGATGCAGGGTATTGGTAACAGGTGCTAGACATTCACTTACTAACATTTTCTCCACTAAACTACGACCAAGGGCAGATGCAACATGATTTGAATGTAGAAGATTCCGTTTCAGTCATTTGTTTGGGTCCTTGGGTCTCATGTGAGCAGATTGTTTTTTGTTCTACAGCGGAGCATCATGGGTCCTGATCCTAATAACTATCTAGTGATGGTCACTCTGGTGGTGCTGTGAAACCTCTCATCACATATTCTGGTTGAAAGCATTCATGATAGTTCTAAGGGGCGAGTGCAGTGTGAGACAGATAAACGGCAGACAGGTCGATAATATTTGTCCGTAGGTGACTGTGTACTGATGGAGAGGTGAACACAGAACTCCCATCAGATCCCATCACGGTCCGATATGACACCACATTAACAAATGCACACCGCACTCTTTTTCACCTTTTTAACAGTTTTAACCGTTTTAACCATTAAACCTCACTGTCTTAAACTGTTCCTTGCTATTGTTACTGTTTTGTTTTTTTTTTCCTCTTTTATTTTCGTGGTGCAGAGTGGCCCCTATGTGCAGTTTCCTTGTAACTCGTGTGCAATTACAATAAGGTCTTTTCTATTCTATTCCATTCTCTCTGGCCTGTGCACAGTGAACCGTAAAAGGAGAACGAGCAGAAAAAAAAAGGAAAAAGAAAATTCCACCATGTCCTGTCCCAAGCCAGTACGGAAAGGAGTCATGGCAATGGAGGAGTGAAAGAATGAAAACAATAGGAACCTGTCATTCTTCAGGGATGAGGGAACAACAAACTGTCCCAGCGGCACAGACTCAGGGGATCCTCCCTGGAGCTGTTATCTGCGCTGATGACGTGAGGAACAGGCAGCGCTGCTGGGGAAGGGGGTTGAAAGGGGAAAGGTCTTCTGGGCCCATGTTTTCCGGCCCCCCATTGTCTCCCTAACAAGCTGTCCTGACAAAAAAAGCTAAATTATGAAGGAACGTTAGTGACAGCGAATGAGGGAAGTCAGGACAGACGTGAGATACACTTCTGAGCAAAAACAGGAAACATAACAGATGAAAAATGAGACAGAAACATTTTGTTCGATAACCTACTAGACACCGGAAAGCTTATCTTTATAGACATATAATTTTCACGCCAGCGGTGGATAAGAGAGAGTATTTACCACGATAACCCCATTCCATCGAACAAAAGTTTACTCATTCTGTCAAATCAAATGAGCGATGGTGTTTTCACAGTTTAACATCATTGCTACTCTGTCAGTATATTCAGCATCTTTAAAAAAGTGAACTTTTCTTTCTCCCCTTCCTTCTTACGATCACTCACTGACCTCAGGGTCAAACCCCTTTCTAGAGGGAGTTGCTGCCACCTCCTGACGAAAAAGTAGAGAACACGACAACCACGTCCACGTGACGACAAAACTTCTACAAACATACGATTTAATGGCCACAAACAAAAGTCTGTGCAGTGTGATACATGCATGTGTTGAGTGGGAGATTGAGGGTCGAGTCGATGCTACGGAGATCATTGTCAAAGAAAATAATCACATCTACATTCACGTACATTCTGTCTTTGTCCACCGACGAATAACAGCAATTCGTTTAAAAAAAATAATAATTGTATGTTCAAACAGGCAGCAAAGGTAGAAATCATCAAATAAAAAGGAAAGGCCATCTGACAACGTGGGACTTTTGTGGTACAGTACATTGTTTTCACTTCTTCAGTGTCTCTGTTCCAGCGGATCTCACTTGGTAAGACTTCTGTGAGTGAGTTCACCATGTCTACTGCAGCTCATTTCTAGTTTCTAGTTTTTAAAAAGACATTGTTGTCGCCTTCTAGTCCACCATGAAATCATCAACCAGCAATAAGATGAATCAGTAATTGTACGTTCTCTCACTGACAGCAGTGCAATGAAGAGCCATCAGAGCCGAACCCCTGCCCTGATCTGTTACGTTACGTGTGTGTGTGTGTGTGTGTGTGTGTGTGTGTGTGTGTGTGTGTCCTGTCCTAGACCGTAGCCTCAACGTCCTGTGGCTCGTCCCCCTCCAGGAGGCTGTACGACGCGTGGCTTTGGAACGGTCTCTGTAAAGGATGAGCCAGAAGTTTGGCCATGCAGTTGTGCAGCTCGATGGCGGGGCCGCTCAGGGACACCTCGAAGCGATAACACATGCCCTTTGAGTCGAGGCTGCAGAAGGAGGTGTAGTTGTCCTGGAGACAGAAAACACACCGTCCAGTCCTCATGTAGGGAGTCAAGTATTTCAGTATGTGCTTTGTTCACTCACCCTCCAGCTCGTCTCATCCCCCTGCTCCTCTGCCCCGTTGTGGAGGTAGACCACGTCGAAGAAAAAATATGGAGACTGGAGCATTTTCTGCAGCAGGACACGAGCAGTCACTTTAATTCAAACCACATGAAGGAATACAACAAATTGGCAAGCATCACTGGGTCAGACTTACAGCAACTGCTTCAGACGGGCTGAACTGGAGCTGTCCTGCATGGCGGCTGTAGATGAGAACAGTTCTCACCACGTATGGAGGTGGGATGGTCTGAACATTCTCCATCGACGGCAAGTCAACTTTTTGACGGCTGCAAAGTGCATCCCACCATGTGATAGAGTGCTTTAGAGAACTTGGCTGCATATAGACAGTACTTACATTACATTGAGGAGATCTTCCAGGTCTAAAGCACACGGTTAAGGTCCACTCATGGATTTGTCCTGCTATCAGTGAGCATTCATTTCATTTTCAATGGGAGGATACTGAAGGACTCGCACACATTGGTCTCCAGGTCATACAGACAGCTGCACAGCTCCCTGGGGTCCGACGTGAAGCCAGACAGCTGACACGCAGACACACAAACAAATGAAAGGGGAGAAGAACCATCTTCTCAATCAACAGGTCGCTGGGCGCTGGCAGCAGATTCAAAGCTCGTTGGCTCACCCACAGGGCGTCATCGTTGACCACCACCAGAGCAAACTCGTGCCGTTTGTCAATCTTGTGTTTAGTTCTGACAAACATCTCGATCATCTTCTGGGATATATTCAGGGCGTTCGTTTTAGACCTGAACAAAAACACCAGTGAAGGTTGTGATGACACAAAGGACATTTTCACTGGCGAAAGGAAAATTACAACTCACCCATTAAAAGACTCCAACTTTGGTAAAGACATTTCCTCCGAGAGGTCTAAGCAGATAATCTATGACGGAGGACAACAGACAGCACAGAGAATGTGTACAAATGTTTTGGTTTGGATTGTCAAGTGTCTGAACTGCTGGCCTACCACTCTCTCTGGGCAGTTGACACGGGGCACCCGGAGCTGGTACTCAGCTGGAGGAGGGACAGAGGTTGTCAGTGGGGGCTGCTGCTGTGTGGGCTTTGGCCTCTCTTTGGCTGCAACAGCAGAAGTTGAAAGCGGCATGGAGACGCCGGCGGCGGCTGCTGCTACAGCGGCGGTCACGGGCGCTGCAGCCTGAGAAGCAGCTGCAGAGATTGTCACTGTAGTGGAACTCGGGGGGCTATCGCTGGAAGAGGCCTCGCCCTCCCCCTCTACACGACTGCCCACAGCGGGCTGGGATATGTTAGGGTTGCTGCTGCCGCCGATGCTGCCCGTACTGCTGCGACGGTCCTCAGCACCCTCAGGGTTGGAGCGTGTCCGTGGTCGCAGCTCCACCAGGCGCTCCTCCCCATCTGCAGGGCCAGGCTCAGGCGTCTCCATGGATACACAAGGGGCTGAAGGGAGTGAATTTAGATGGGTTACTGATTTTCCTTTTTAATACATTTCATTGGCACACATTTTCTGATTTTATTTTCAATTGTGTGAAAAAGTCTGTTTCTGACCCTTCAATGGACACAAGAGAGCAGCTCACAATAAACACCCACACTTAACACTTTAATAATAGTTTTTTTTGTGTTAGTATAAATACTACCTGACACTCTTAAAGCATGGCACAAAAAAGCAGTGATTCTGTGTATATGAACCCAAAATTCATTGTGTAGATTATTGGGAAGGATACATCTATTGTGTTTGCAGTTGTACATAATGTATATTCTATTCATTATAGGCAGAGCAGTGAGAGACAATCTATGCTAGCAGATGCTGTTTAATGACATCGCAGCTAGCAAGCAGAGCTGTTAGCATTATACAGACTAGCATCACGCCAAAAGACCCGACGGGCAGGATTTGAAATGTTTCATGTGAAAATATAATGAGGAAACTTACGTGATTTAAACCTGAGATTGTTGTAAGATTTAGAGATCTAACAACTCATTGGAAATGGCAGAATGTTTCACCGACGAGCTAATGTTTGTTTTGAACTTCCGCAACGGAAATGACATTTCCTCTCGCTCTTAGAATTATGGGTAATGAAGTTTATGGAGAAAGTATATCTTGCCTTTCTTTTGTAAGAACCCAAGTAAGTGTACAATATTAGTCCTCAGTGAAAGATATTTTCATTGTAATTTGTAACTAGTAATAATAAATACAGGTTGACAATAAATACAGGTTAAAACTCAAATATATGGAAATATGGAAAAATAAGCTTGTGAGAACCACATTTGATTTTGTTGTGAGCACGATTTTGCAAAATTTAAAGCAAACAATTTTGTAACTAATTTGAGATAAAAATGGTGAGACATAGCTACAGGCTGCAGCTATAAATTTACACCAATTTTAAACATAAATTTTGTGCCCCCACTATAATTTCATCATTTCATCATTTCAGTGATGAATTAAATCATGTCGCACAACTTTTCCTCTTATTCAATCATCTATTTATTTTTGCATCTGCAGGGTACATTTAGAGGTCACACCACTGCTCATAGTTCCCAATAAAAAGCCATGGAAGTGAAGTGTGGTCAAAACAGGAAAGGACACACAGTGACAAGGAATGGGTGGGGATGACTTCATGAGTGTTTTCCACTTACTTCATTCATCACACTGAGCACTGGCGGACATGCTGGGACTGAACGTGTTGGACTGAAGCAGACTCTGTCTCTTTATTGGAAAATGTAACAGCAAAAAAAAAAAAAAGCCAGCAAAAACCTTTCATTTGATGAAATGTGGAGTGGTGAGTGAATGGCCACAACAGACTCCGGTTCAGTGCTACAGCCATTAAGAGCTAAATATGGAGGTAAGTCATCGTCAGCATTGTGTGAAGAGACTTGGAAAATGTGCTTCACCTTTTTATGACAGGGTTGGAGATGTTATACTGAGAAGGTTACACTGGTGTAACCGTTACAAACCAGTAGCTGAGGAGTATTTTCAGTATGTTCAGTTTTCACATCCTCCTCATCTTTCCAAACCTGTAAATTTGAGTAAATGTCAAACAGGTCATCTATTTGTGTGTGTGTGTGTGTGTGTGTGTGTGTGTGTGTGTGTGTGTGTGTGTGTGTGTGTGTGTGTGTGTGTGTGTGTGTGTGTCAAG
>CAAKHB010005663.1:106122-121856 GCA_901007665.1 Aeoliscus strigatus | reverse complement strand
GTGTCAAGACTTGCCGTTGGTTTTTGGCTGCTCATATGCTCTGTCCGATGTGCAGAATATGTGGGGTTGGTTGGCTGATGTGACGAAGTAAGAATAAGGAATGTTGAGTAGGTGATCAGTTGATCTAGTCTCCACCGTACATTTGAGAGTGAAAATCTGAAATCACAAAGATCAAAGTCAACATCAACTTTATTGTCAAATGTACTGTATATGTGTGATATAGAGCACAGATGAAATTACACACCTCTCAACACACGGTGCAAACGGTACAAAAAAGTACAAATAGTCCATAAATTTAACTAGTACTAACTGTAATATAAATAGTGCAATAAATGAAGAACCAACTAGATAAATATACTAACTAAATTAACTAAATTTAACCATACCATTAAGTGGGAAATAAAAAGAGAGACATAAAATAAGCAGACAACACACAACAGTCAACCAAGGCACAAGGTAGAACTACATACAGTATATATAAAAGATCTTTTCTTATGACTGTTGCATCATTTTATCTTGATCTTTATCTTTTATCTTTATGTTTGTGCATCACCAAAGGTGGTTCAATGTAAAAATATTTGCTAAGCAGGAAGCGTGATCGCAGGATGTTTTAGTTTCCTCCTCTTCCGTCGCTCAAAACAATAGCCACCAAACACTCCGACCCGTCTGTTCCAATAGCTGAGAGATTTAGATAGATAGAACTTTTTATAGATGTTATTTGAATAGAATAGACTCACATCAGTTGCAGCGTAATGAATGTCTTGAATGTCCAGGATTCCAGTCTGGTCAGATGTGATATCCTGGACACGGGACCAGCTTGGGACAAGGACATGATGGGCCCAGCATTCTACCCTGAGGGTGAACCTTCACCAACAGAACTGGCTCAGTGTGAGGCCGAGGTCGGCACGCTGCTCAGCATCATCGCTGAAGTCAACAGAAAGATGGGGTCACTAAAGCCACCAAGGTAATATACCATACATGCATAACGCATACAATGTAGTTCAAGGTGACACTCACTTCACTCTACTTCTGTTCTTGTGCAGTGATCCAGGAGACCTGAGGTCCCAAGGAGCCCCCAGTCCTCTGTTCCCAGACCTGCTGTCACACAGGCTGGTCAGAAGCAGCCCAGAGAAGATCGTTGCTGCTCAAGTCACATCCAAACCTTCACTGCCTCACCGAGGTTTGTATCAGCACACCGTGTCTGTGGCGTCTGAGCAGTAACCATATGTCAGTGAGCTTTTCCCACCAGGCCAAGTAACATTTGTGACAACTGACAAATGTGTGTTGACAACCTACCCCAGCTGGAAGAAAATAAATCAGTCTCTCTCCATTTTTTGCATTAATCCTGCTCTTCCTACAGGGGGCAGTGGTGTCGTTTGGACAAAACTCCAGGAGGCTTTAACAGCAGTGGAGGACTCCATCAGCTGCAGAAGGTCCTGGGCGACTCCCATCACATCTAGTGACCAAGAAAAGCACAGAGAACATCTGAGAGCTGCTCAGGACAGCAGGGTGAAGGCCGCTCAGGTGAGTGGGATCTTAATACTGTCTACTTAATACTTTCTTCAGCTCCTCTGATAATCTGGTACCCTGATCGCAGATTCTGGAGGAGATGGAAAAGGAGTTTGGCATTAAATGCCCACCAGGTCTACCAAAGGCAGAGTACCAGGAGGAGATGGTGAATGAGAAGCTGGACTGTGTCCTCAGACTCGCCTCTAACAGCCACCAGGGGGAGCTGGAGGCAGCAAAAGGCAGCCACATAGAGGAGGAGACCAACAAGGTGGAGTCATGATTTAAATATTTACCTAGATAGATTAATGCCATCAGATTATTAGATTTCATAATTATGTATTGTGATTAAAGGACCCTTGAGTCGTAAACGGTAACATGAAATTGTTGTTTATTCTATATTATGAGACCGTGGATGTGAACTATTTATACTATTTCCAATTTTACCTATAAAATCCGTTGGTTGTAAATGAACTAATGAACTCATGATTTGAAAAGTTAATCACACCTGATAACTCTTCTCATGTCCTTCAGCTGGTCGGTCACCATCGGGCCTGGAGGTCCGGCAGTTGTTCCCCTTCCTACAGGCCCTCTGGAGCACCAGAATGGTCCTCTCCATCCTTTCCAGGTTCTCCTTTACTCCTCAGAAGAGCAGCAGCATCTTTGTCTGTGGGGGGAGATGGTTCACCGCTGAGCTCCGTTAACTCAGGCAGTCCATGTCCCAGCCCCATCAGCCTGGAGACCGAGACAGAACGGCTGCACAGGTCAGCAGAGACTGGGGCCAAGTCTGGTCCCGTTAGGAGTACTTGTACTTCATACATCCATCATTTTAAAGTATCTAAAGTATCATGCTTTGCTACATTTTCCATATCGCGAATAAAACAAGATCCCTTCAGTTCTTCTCTCTTCTCTCTTGACCCCTCGTTCCCCCTCTGGCGGTCTAGGTGCATCGAGAGGCTGAGGGCGAGGAACGAACGTCTGACTGCCGCTCTGGAGAGAAGGAAGGGAGAGTCCGAGCAGATGAGTGTGACTGTGAAAAGACTGGAGGCCGACTGCTCCACGCTGCAGCTGGCTCTCAAATACTGGTACACACATCCACCACGCTGACACACGTCAGCTTGTTAATACACGTGTATTAACTGTCAGTGAAGTAACATGTCACTTTTGTGTTCCTCTCATGTGAAATACTTGTTGGGTGTCTCTGTGATTGACAGCGAGCAGTGTCAAGAGGCGTATAGCGAGCTGCTGTCGCTTTATGACGCTGAGAGGCACCAAAGCATTCCTCCGCCGGCCGACGCAGCAGGTGTTCGTACAGCTCTTTTTGGTCTCAGTGAACGTAAGCCTGCTTGTCAGTCACACACAGCAACACACGAACCTCCTTTGGCTCACAGTTGTTTCCTGTCTTCAGAGGCGGTCGGCGGCGAGCAGCAAGCCGGGGGTCCGTCGGCTCAGCTCAGGAAAACGGCAGCTGAGGAGCTGTCCACTTCCTTCTCGTCAGCAGGGGTCACAGCGGAGAGGGAAACGCAGAGTCTCGCAGGGCAGAGGTCGTCTTTTAAAGGGCTCTTTATGAAACAGGGAGCGTGCAAAACATGTGACAGTGAACACAGTAGATCGCACTGACAAAGGTCAAAGGTTTAGAAACGCCGTCATTCTGTCCCACACGCTAATATCAACACCTTTACTAGGTAGAACAGCTGTCAAGATCAGACCGAACTCAGATACAATGTTTTGTCACTGCCTGTGACCCCACAGACATCCTGAATCCACAGGGAGAGAAGTTGCTCTCCGAGAGCAAATCGAGCGTCTTAAGAGGGAGCGAGCAGCCATTTGCCTCCCGAAGCCCGGTGCAGGAGCTGAGGGCAACATGAGCCCCGATACCAGGACCCCGGCTGGGTTGAGAGGCGGACACGTACCCAAAGACAGCAGGAAACCTGCCGACGGCAAGAAAGAGAAGACGTCGCTGTTTCACGAACTCGTCTCTGTCAGGGTGGGGGTCAAGGGTCGTCTTTTATAGGATGTGTACAGTGGTAGTGCGGAACAGTACAGTTGGGTATTTGGACACCCTGCGTTTCTGAAATACAGATGCTTGTGACAGTAACTTATAGTCTTTGAGTGCAGATGGACTTGTGATGTATTTCAGGAGGAGATGTCGGATTTGCGAGCTCTTATCCGCCTCAAGGAGAAAGAGCTCCGGCGTCTGGAGTGGAGTTTAATGTCCCAAAAGGCGCAGGAGGCAGTGGGAGTGTTTGTCCCAGAAAGCCTCCGTGAGGAGTTGGACGACTGTAAAACCGAACAACAGGTGAACCGACTGCAGACTTTGTTCATTCCACATTATCAAAGCATTCAGAGTCAAGGTGAAATGAGCAAGAGGGAGCGGGACGTTGGTCTACTGTGGCAGACCCGATTCAAATCTGTCCCACCCACGTGGGAAATCACACATCTACCAAAGCAGAATCCCTCCAGGGCCAGAGAGTGATATTTTGGTTCCATGAGGTCTTCTGCTGGGCTGTCTGCACCTCACACCTCTGTCATTGTCAGGACATGGAGGACACGTCCCGCGACATACCTGTGTACACCAGGTGCACGAGTCCCTTTCAGAAAAGGTTTTGTAGACACGAACGTGTCCAGACCGAGCGAGTAGCACTGGGCTGTACAGGCACGATCGTGGTGCAAATACCTGCACTGCCTCTGCACCGACACACAGCATCTGGGGCACATTTTTTTTGTCTGTCCAAGTCTCATCGTTGCAGTTTTTACACACGATGCTGGTTCAAATGAATCTGTATGTGAAGGAGAAAAGGTCACACTGCTTTCATGGAATGCGACGTTTCAGAATGCAGCCAAACTCTGCGGCGACGGAGGCGTCGCTGATCTGCGGAGCAGGCCCATCCTGAAGGAGCTGCAGGCCGTCCTCCAAAGGTGAAGGGCTGTTTTCTTTTTTTTAAAACGATGCATGTCATAATTCTCATTCTGTGCTGCTGATGGCAGCATCGCAGCGGTTCCCCTCAGACCTCCCTCCTCTTGTTTCCATCTGTTGCTTAGGAACGATATGAGCAGAAAAGCAGACTTTCCGAGGGATCATGTTGTTCTTTCCATCAGGAGCGTGTGATAGCATCCTTCACTGCTCTGACCCTGAGTTACGTGGCCCTTTAGTCTTGTACTGTACGAATTTTCACAGTATCTTTTTTTCCAGGGAACAAGCCCTGAAGAAGAGACTGGCTGTCGTCCAGGACTCATTGAGCTCAGCTCTCTCAGACAGCGTCTCCAACAGGAGGGACAACGAAGAGCAGGTTGCTCGGCTCACACAAGCTCACAGGTGAATTCGCTCACTGTCTGTCTGCGTCTCAAACAGAAATCAGATTTTATTTCCGATGCGCTGACGTACAGTCGCCGTCTATTCCAGCATGGCCTTGAGCTCGTACCGGCACATTCGCAGGAAGTACCGAGAGCAGGTGTGGAGGCTGGAGCAGAAACTGGCTGCAGTGATGGAAGGTCAGCACAGCCAGAGCGCCGCGGCAACGGCAGCCGGGGACGTTCTGGAATGGAGGAGGGAAGAAACTGTTCTGTGAGACTCAATGAGAGAATCACACATCCTGCACGCTAACCACATCAGCTAGAGCACAAAGCCTCTGCTTGGTGTCGTACATGTCGTACACATACCACATGTTTTTCTAACTGAACTGTTTTCGGTTTTGTGAATTCATCTTTCCACTCATCACTGGCCGTCTTTGTATTCAGGTATTCACGGGCTCTTTTTAAACCTTTGGGAGAGTTGTCAGTAAACTGAACCAGATTCCAAAGCTTAACATGTTCGACAGGACACACACATCACAACACGTCCTCCAGACAAAGAGCCGTGGAGGAGTCACCAATGTGTGCGGAGCTGACCTCCACAGCACACGTGTCCTTTTTCCTATACAGAGGAACACACTCTCCAAAGCCAGTTGACCATGGTCAGAGACTGATTTTCTTTTCTTTTTTATACATTCATGGATGTGTCCATCTTGCCTTCGCCATTTCAGCCATCACTGTTCATTTCCTGCTCCTAACTGTGGTGATAATTGTGAGATACATGTAGCATCACACTGTAAATGAGGTCACAGATTAAATGTCACATTCATGTCTGGATGTGATTTACAGCTCCATACGTCAGAAAGAGTCAGACTCGATGTAAATATAACATGGTGTCGTTTAAAACTTTGCAGGAAACACTGGGGAGCCTAAAACTGGGCAAGACAATAGGTCAAAACACTTCAAACCAACAAGAAGTCACTACAGGAAGCTGTGATCCTCCAGGAACGGGTTAAAGGGTGGATCATATTTTATCACTGCAAAAACTGGAAGAAGTGTGTTATTTCTTCTAAGGTCTAATTTGTCGTTAAAAATCTCTTTACACTTAAAATAAGACACAGACAGAAGACAGAAAAAGCAGCTTTTTATAGATGATTTTCACTTGTTTCAAGCAAATTTTCCCTTTTCACAAAAATGTAGAAAAATCTGCCAGTGGAGCAAGTGTTTATGTTTAACAAAAAAAAAAAAAAAAAAAAATCTGGCTCCACTGGCAGATTTTCAGGTGAAAAGTTGTTTGATTTACTTGAAACAAGTGATAAATGTCTAAAAACAATGTACCTTTTCACCTGATGTGTCCTATTTTAAGCTTAGACACATTTTATTCCTACAAATGAGACATTCTGACGAATAATAGCACAAATATTCTTGGTAAGGAAATCAAAGAGAACGCACATTATTTGCTCTTCACCTCCCACTTACACCGCTTTTCCTCTCCCCTCACATCCCCTTCCTCTCCCCATCTCCTAAATCATCTCTCAATCATCTCCGCGTACCGCCCCCCTCCCCTCCAGCCAACCCGGTGCCCTGACCTTCCCAGAGCGGTCAGCTGCAGCTGTGACCAGCGGTCAGGAGGTTAAGGCAAAGGTTGAGTGTCACACCCACAGGGTCACGTTGATGCCTGGCTGTTGTGTTAGCCAGAGAATGGGGGGTTCAGAGTGCCAGACGAGGTGGCGAGTCCCTGACGCCCTGACTCCTGCCTGAGCTTGCCCTTTCCCGAGCAGAGGTCACCGGAGAGGGCCTGTCCTTCCCGCTCCCCCCATACCTCCAGGTCACCATCGCTTTTGTTGTAATGGCTGCCATTAGAGTGGATGATGCAATTATCGTTCTATTTTTTTGTTGTCGCTCTGGAAGATCTATGTCAGGCTTTAGAGTTCATCAAAGGTTTTTTAGATTACAAGATGGCTGTAACCTCTGGGTGACTCTTGTATCAAAGAGGCCACATCAAGTGCAGAGGAGAACTGTTTTCCTTCCTTGACGGACGTTATCAAAGGTCAGGTTTGTGGTCACTATGATTTTACAGGCTGGCCAATAAAAAGTCACATTTGCAATAAAAATAAATAAGAAACACCTGTTTTAGCAAAGCATGCATGTAGTATAAAACAGAAAAAAATATTATTACTAATTACAATTCATTTCTATTGATGCGTAGTGCATGCATAGTGCAGATGGTGTATAGTTTTGCCTTTTGCTCAATTTCAGTGATGTCAGAAATCAACCTGGATACTTCACATTTAACAAGACTACATCATAATGTATGAGAGTAATTTTTACAATCTGCCCATAAAACTAACTTATAATGAAAAGCAACAGAGCTGCGAGATCAGTTTGAGTTCAATGAGTATTTGTGAAATGTGTTGGTTGTCGTTTCATCAACATTTAAACAGCGTCACTGATTCCTCCCCCACTCGCCCTCGTCAGAGCTGCAGCCTGCGGACAGGAGTCGTTCTCCGCCTGGGAAAAATACTCAAACCATTATGAAGCTGCGGCGGAGGCTGTCAATCAGTGTGGGGAGGGTGAATGCAATTTCACACACTCGCAAACACATTGGTACACACACACACACACACACAGAAAGGGGGCAGTGACCTGAGGGCTTCAGGTCAATTCACTTACTCTCTGCATCCGTCCCTTATTTTAATAAGTTGTTCCTGTGTAAGCTGCATCAAGAGATCACGGCCTGCGCTTCATCCCTTTCTCTCTTAAGGCCATTAGCTCACCTGTCACAACTCCATTTCCAGTCCTCTTCCTCATGCTCTCTGTGCCCCTCTCTTATCGGCCCGGTGCTCTGGGACGCTGCCACGCTGACCTGACCACACACCTCCTTGAGCCTCCTGACACCGGCCGGCCTGCAGAGGGGTCAGGACGATGATGGTGCTGTTGGTACGGATGTAAGAGATGTGACCTTAGTCAGACGGTCGGCCTTTGTGCTGTCAGCCCATCCGGTAATTATGTCACAGATATACATTTTCTGTCTGAATGATAATTCTAAAACTACACCTGATATGATAAGACAAACCTAAGAGATACTTGATAAAATGCAAACGTTGACTTTCTGTCACCACATCTCAAGCTGTTTGCCTAAAGACATTTTTCACCACCATGATTACAACACCAACTCTTGTGGTGAAATGTTACAAATATATAAAAGATATGTGCAGAGTGTGACTGAATGGGTATTTTTTTCGAACATGGTGAAAGGATGCATTGTTTGAACATCTACTTTTTCTGACTGTCTGCGCTCCGTCACTGTGCATCTGTCGACACGTCATGAAGTATTCATCGCATTTCACTTTGGCCTCCATTTTTCATATTGCTCGTGCAGTAATGTACATAACACCAGTGGTGTGTAATTCTGACTGTGTGCTGACTTCATTGTTGTTCTCTGTGGTTCAACATGCTGATGTATTAATATGTCAGTCTCAGCAGCGGTTTGCAGTGTCAGACTTCTCCCATACTGCAGTATCAACCAACCTACAGTATTAGGAACACTGGTAGGAATAAATGAAAAGCTGTGGTGGATTATCCCGCTATCTGAGCCATGAAACAGAGATTATGAATCAGCAGAAAGAAGAAACAGAAATGTAGAAAGAGAAGATGAGATGTAGATGAGATGGTAAAGTACATTATGTACATTATAAGCTCTTTTATGACACTAATGTGGCCAAAGGATCCCACATATCATCAGTGCAACGCGCATGTAATGTCTTTATTAACTAAATGCATCATATGATTTTCCATTTTGAATATAAAAACAAACAAACATGCTTGTAATATTGTAAAAAACTCATGTTGTGTCAGCCTGAGTGTTATTTACGGCGCTGCACAGAAGATGAGATCAGTGTCCAGTCCAAAACCTGAGGAGCAGATGAGCTGATGAGGTCACCAAACTCATCAGCTTTTGAGTGCGAGCTTGTAGCATTAAGGTGTTTAGAGAGGAAAGCGGCAGGGGGAGTGGCCTCGGCCTAATCCTGTTATAGCATTTGAGTTGTCTTCACAGAACCGATTAGGTTAATTTTCTGGCACCCTAAGCGCCTCGGATGACCTATAATCGTTGTCTGGGCAGATAGCAGAGGACATGGTCACAGTGCAACAGATTGGACACAGATTTACAAACTGAAGTTGGATGAAATTGTTGTGGCTGCAGTGAGTTTTACGTTAATGCCCCGTCTGCAGAGCCTCACAAATCAAAGAGGTTCATCCCTCAAATGGTCCGTCCGCTGACGGCGTATTGACAGCCCGCCAATGATAATCGTGTCAAATCTGGAGCACAATATGAAGATGAATAGTGTTTTAGGAACGCTTCCTCAGCCGTGTCAACGTCTGCAGCTGCACGGGTCTTTAACTTTACGGTCCTCTCCTTTAAGGAGACAGTACAGCTGTGACGAAACACTCATTATTTATGTTCCGCTCTAATGTGAGAATTACTCTGTATTGGTATGAATATGTAGGGACCAGACCCCAGGGATCCACGGTCACCCCCATCCAACTGAGAAATTAAAGAAAATACCTCAGCTGTATGTAAGAAAGTGACCGTTGAGTTGAATGGGGTTAATGGACAAACTATTGTCTGGTATCAACTCAATAGCTTGTCATCTGTTGATGTTTCCAACTGCCACTGCTGTCGTTTTTACAGACACACACAGACCCTTTTAGCATCTGTTTGAGACACAGCAGACGTTCATGTTTCTGATGTCTTGTTGTCCGTAGAAAGCCAACACACAACCAAACTGAATGACTCCGTGGCAGAGGTTTTTAGGGTGTAGCGTACATGCTCACGAAGACATTAATAAATCATACAGTCAGGCGCCAGACAGGAGAATAATTTACAATGAATCATCCTATCAATTATTGTTAAATGTGAGAGAAAATCTATTTCAACTTATTTTCACAAAACATGATAGTTTCTGTCTTTGATTCATGAGGCTTCAAGGAGCCGAGTGGAAAGAAAAGAAAACTGACCTGAGTGTTGGGTTGTGATGATTCACCTGTTCCAGACACACACACACACACACACACACACACACACACACACACACACACACACACACACACTTCCCAACTTCCTTTGAGCTTCCTTCTTGCTTTCTCTGTTTCAGTTCTTCTTCTGTTTCCTGTCCCAATGTCAGATCATTTTGTCCTGTTTTGTCTTGCTTACTATCCTATTTACATGTTTATTTTCACTTTATTCTCGTATTTTATGTTTTTCCTTCATTACAAGTCATATGATGACTATGTGTTGTGCTAGTTGTAGAGCAAAAAAATAATGATATGTATATAGTTCTAATTTACTCTTTGAGCTTTTTAAAGCTACAATAGTCAACTGGCTGGATCTGTGGAACTACTCCTTTAACAAGCTATAACGGATAAAAGGAGGTGAAGAATTTGTAGAGAAGAAAGTGGTGATGGATGTTCATAAAAGTGAACCTGCCTTTAACTGACTGGAACCCCCCCACCACACACACACACACACAGTGGTCAAGGGGTCCTATCTCCACCCCGTCTGTAGCACTTCTCTAGAAAACGTCCGCGCAATCACAGCAAATAGTTCCATTGACTCCTCAACAAACAATGAGTTAGTAGCTTGTTCACAGCAGCCATGAGATCGCTGATTTGAATGACAACAACCCACACAGGCCAAATGGGAACTTTCCCACCACCTCCAGCAGGTCTCGGGCGTGGAGGAGGGAGGATATTGATTGGACACCGTGTGTTGCTCTGGAGTCACCACAGCAGATGTTTTTCTTTGGCAGGTTCCATTGCGCTGTTTATTTTAAATTGCTCCGTCATTCGCTCGAGGTCAAAGGCCTGAGGATGGAGGGTGTTTTGTGTGTGTGTGTGTGTGTGAGAGGGAAGCGTGTGTGTGGGGGGGTGGGAGCAGAGCATGAGAAGGAAGAGAGAGAGAGAGAGAGAGAGAGAGAGGATGATTTTTCCCTCTGCTCTTTGGGCCAAAGGGCAGTGAGGCTAATGAGGAAGGAACAGGGAGTCATGTGCTCGTTCGTGTTCACCCAGAATTACTCCTCTAGTTAAAGTTTAACCCCCCCGTTATCAAATTCCTCTGCTCTCTAACTAACTAATGCACTTCCGGACCAAACGCACTTCAGTGTTTACATCTCAGTTGTCTCACACTCAGGTTGAACTCAATAAATGCAGAAGAAGATCGACGACGAATGACGAAACGTCCTGTAGGACGATCATGAGCAACGATCACGTTCAACCACAAATACTTTGATTATTTGTTGGCGTTTTAAAAGAGCAGTGGTGAGCAGATCGTTCAAGCAGACACGTGGATGTTGGAATCAGGAGATCGCAATGCAGCAGGTCAGGACTCCAGCCTGCAGGGCTGCAACTGGTGAAACCTGTACTGACGTCCATTGGTGTGTGTGTGTGTGTGTGTGTGTGTGTGTGTGTGTCTGTGTGAAAACCACATACATTCAGTGTCTGGCCAGAAAATACACTGCACTGTACTGTAATCCTCTTCTAAAATATGTGGATCTTTGATACATTACTTTGGCTTTGGAGCCAAATAAAAGTATCTAAATGTGTGTGTGTGTGTGTGTGTGTGTGTGTGTGTGTGTGTGTTGGGGGGGCGGGGTAAGGAAGCACATACTGTTGCTCTCAGGTATGTAAACAGTAACAGGAGAGAAATTTAATTTGTGGAATGTGATGTTTCACTCTGAAGGCCGTCGACTCCTGACTGTGCTCAGAATGCACAAACAGTCAACTGCTGGCTGAGAGCAGCTGCATTCCTGACCTGCAGTTCAAAGAGCACACACACACACACACACACACACACACACACACTGCAAAGTACATACGGCAACACAGTGTGGACAAGTGTCAGCAGAACACACACAGTGAGACGCTGAGACGACACAAACATGTGTTCCCTGAAGGAGCTGTGTGCTGTGTGATGCTACAAAAGAACAACATGGAGCTTCACTTTTGTGGAATTAAAGTTGTCATTTTGTGAGTGAATATGAAACGCCGTCCGACATGCTCCGACCTCTGCTGACACACAAAGGCTCGAAGGAAAGCACTAATTCAACTAACAGCAGCTTAGCTTGGCCCCCAGTAACCTCTTAACCAAACAAAAGGTCTATCCATGCACAATGAGTCTCGCTGTGACGGATGTGGGTTAAAGTTACCGTATGTTCATATTCAAACGCCTGAATGAAGTTCAACCTTGCTGAAACCACAGGCAGAAGAGATGTGTCCTGTCTCTGATATTTACGTTTAGTCTGTCTTCTGGATCACAAGATGTTTCTTTGAAGCAGACAGGAACAACATTCGTCATTTGGGGGGAATTCCTGTCTGAACCATGTGATGAGCGAACAGCTTTTCGAAGCAGCCATGAATACCTCCTCTGTGGGTTTTGGCCATTTGGAAGCTGTTATCAGTTACCTTGTTTGCAGGCTCTGATGTTTGTTCTGTCCTTTTTGTCATGGAGACCTTCACATGACATACTGTCGGTTAGAGGAGCAAAGCAGTCCGTGAATTCCTCAGGAGCTGTGTGCTGCCAGTTACACGTCGTAGAGTTTGTGTAACACAAGCTCTATGTTCATTTTACTGCTGTAAATAAAGCATATTTTTGCATGAATGGAAGCTGATTCGACAGAGGAACAAACGCTGCTCCCTTGCAATGACTTCCTCAACTGTTTCAATCCAAAAAGTGAATGACAAAGGATGTTGCTCTAAGCTGGTGCCCCCGTAGGCAGAAATGGTACGTAGCTTTGGATCGGGCGTCGCTGTGGAACATCGAATAGAACGTTTGATTTCTTTGGCATACGAGAGACGACACTGAGACAGCAGTGTATCATCAGCATAGCGTGATGGTGATGATCACTCTGTCTGTCCTCGAAGTGGGAATGAGACGCTCGATGGCACGAACAGACATGACAAATGTAAGATTTGCTTTGTAAAACTGTAAACGCTAAACATTGATGGAAAAATCCATAATTATTGGGTGTTATTCACAGATACACAGGCTGGTTGGAAAAACACAAACTACAATTGGGAACAGGACCTCGCCGCTGTTGTTTTACCTCGGTTTATTGGTCTCAACTCCCCTGCATCCTTCTCATTGACCTGTGAGTTTGAGCAGCAGGTGTGAGAAGGGGCTGCTGTCGTATCATATAACCCTTTGACAAGTCGCTCTACAACAACAAGCCCTCCCTGTTATTACTGGGTCAACAAAGTCGGAGGAAGTGTTTGGGATTAGAGCGGAGTGGAGAGCCTGAGCGTGAGTGCCATGCGTTAGCTGTGCCGACCTGCGGGCCCCCTCTTTGTCTTGCGGCAGTGTTGGGGTTAACTCCTCGTAGTCCCTGGATGGCCCGGGGTCAGAGGGGAACAGGCAGCCAGTCAGGCATTCTTTCTCCATGACTGTGCGGCTGTAGCCCACTCTGTGCTCTTTGACTCTGCTGGCCTTATAAGGCATCCGCTGCCATGGCAACCGCAGGGCTTGAATAGCAGTGTCAAATCCCTCAGCACACAGACACACGCTTACTCTCCCTAAAGGAGGGAGTGAAGCAGAGACGGAGGGACGCAGAGGATCCGGGCTGCGCTCCACCGCAGTGTCTGGCGTTCACCAAAGGTCTGTGACTGTGTTTTTCCTGCTTGTTTGCCTAATTTATTCCTACTGAGGCCGGCCAGCAGCGAGAGAGAGAGAGAGAGAGAGAGAGAGGAAAGAAAGGAGGAATAGTAAAGAGTGCAACTGTATACCCTGACTCACTGACAGGAAATGCAAAGCGGCTCTGGCCTTTGGTTGTTACTGCTGGATGGACAAGCGCTGACAAAACAAGAGAGGGAGTGAAGACTTTTCAAAGAGGAGGAGGACACGAGAGACTTCTCAAGTCTGCTTTTGCTTTTCGCCTTGTTTTCTCTGACATTTGAGCCTGTGACACCCCAGAGGTGGAGGATCCACATAAATTAAGCCCAGACAAAAGCCAGAAACCAAGAGGACTTCTTTAATGAACTTTGTCGCCGCAGAAACCACAGAGGCATTTTCTGGGGGGTGAGAGGCGTGATCTTTGAGTCTTTCTCTTGTTCTAATTTAAAGCCTGGAGCCACTTTCAGCATTCTCCAGATTTTTGGGGTTACTCTTGGGGCAGGGACCGTCTGACCCAGTGTAGTTTGCTGGTCATCGCCTTTAACTAGTTTTTGAACTCTCCAAAGAACCGGGGGGAAGTACACGGGAGCATCTGTGAGAGAAAAAAAAACTGCCCCCCCCCTCCTCCTCATCACTGTCACCTCTGCTCCTGCAACAGCTCCGACGAGTCAAGAGTGAGTCTTGACTGGAGCTGCCTCAGATCAGCAGATAACACCTCTGCTCGGCAGGAACTGGTTGGACTAGTTCATAAGTTATAGGAGAGGGCAGGGTGCTTTAACCCTGCCTGAAGCAGCGCTGGCTTTCATTTTCCTCCCACTTGTCCGCTCAGGAGAAGGAGCTGAGTGAAGACAGCCGACTCTTTTCTCGTTTGGAGAGCTGCTGTTTTGTCCCTCGTCACCATGCGTATGGATAGGTGAGGAGGTTTTTTTTGTTTTTCTCTACTTTCAAGGGGGGTCGACTGAGAGAAAGTGAGAGGGAGGGAGAGAGAGAGAGAGAGAGAGAGAGAGAGAGGGAGAGAGAGGGAGACAAAGTGTAATTTATTGTTTCCTGTGAAGGAGCAGGCTGCGCCCATTTTCTCCTGCCTGAACTCTGAACCACTCAATGTGTGTCTGAAGTTTTCTCAGACCGTGGCTGCTATTGATTGGAGGTCAGGCCAGAGAAGACAAGGGTGAAAGACAAGAACAGAGGGAGCGGAGAGATTAAAGAACAGAGAGAAAACAGCTCTGGGAAGGATCACCAGGTCAATCCAAACAGAGGTCAACACAGAGTCCGAGACAACTTTTAGATCTTTCTGGACACAACCTGCCCTGAATATCAACCTGGAGCCGCTGTGTTCTACTCTGGAAGCAATTCTTAGACCTTGAGGGTCACCCAAAGCCGTCACGGCTCCGTGTATGATCCACTCACGGAGCTGCGCGTGTCAGAGAATATGGCCATGGTGAGCGGGGGATGGGGCAACCCCAACGGGGACACCAATGGACTGGGGGAGAAGGCTTACCTGAAGAGGGAGGACGAGGAGGCCTCGCCCCTCGCCGGAAGCAGCGACGTGGACGTGGGCGACGAGGACAAGTCCTGCGTGGTGGACTGTGTGGTGTGCGGCGACAAATCCAGCGGGAAACACTACGGAGTGTTCACCTGCGAGGGCTGCAAGAGCTTCTTCAAGCGGAGCATCAGGCGGAACCTAAACTACTCGTGCAGGTAGGTGGGCACGCCGACATCTGTGAAACCCAACACAGAAAGAAATTATCCCTTGAATCATAGCGTGGGAGTTTGACATACAGCTATTCGTGAAGTCTGCTTCAACCTTGGCTCAGTCTTACAAACAGCGCCGGAAAAACACATGAATGCCCTGAAGGTCGGTCACATGAGGATGGACGGCCTCAGAAGGTCAACACTCCCATTATTCTCCACCACAGGAACACGGAGCTGCAACCGGCTTCTTCGCCTCGTGGCCCGGGAGCTCACAGCGATGGAATATAGTTATTCCTTTGCTCATAATAACGCACTAACCCTGAGTGGAATGTGTCTTTTTAATCACTGGCTGACATCCAGGGCTGAAATACGGGCCGACCAGGTCTCGCTGTAAAAGGCGACAAAAGGGCGTGTAGAGCTGATGATTTACAAAGGTCACAGCCTTGATAGCTTTCAAGCCACGGCCGCTCACACTTTTCACTCATCATAGAGGTCATGGGGGCTGCGGGGGAGTGCGGGGGGGCGGTGGTGGGGGTGGGGGGGTGGGGGTTGGGGGCCAGGCAAGCATGTGAATGCAAAC
>CAAKHB010005663.1:90655-106102 GCA_901007665.1 Aeoliscus strigatus | reverse complement strand
GGGGGGGGGGGGGGGGGGGGGGGGGTGGGGGGGGGGGGGGGGGGGGGGGGGGGGGGGGGGGGGGGGGGGGGGGGGGGGGGGGGGGGGGGGGGGGGGGGGGGGGGGGGGGGGGGGGGGGGGGGGGGTGGTGGATGGAGGGGTGGGGGTTGGGGGCCAGGCAAGCATGTGAATGCAAACGGCTTAGTTGAAATATTCCCTTTATGGTTGAAAGGTTTTAGCCGTGCCGCCGTCATTGAACATTGTTCTTCATTCTTCACCTTGTGTGTTCCTCTCGCAGATCGAATCGAGAATGTCAAATCGACCAGCATCACCGCAACCAGTGCCAGTACTGTCGTCTGAAGAAGTGCTTCCGTGTGGGGATGCGCAAAGAAGGTAGCAGACTGACTTTGATCTGATGGACATATTTCAGTCCAGTCCGCGTCAGTTCTTCTCGACCTGTCGGAGGATCGAGCGTCTTTCAGCTCTGCTTTGCTTCGGTCAAACAACTCTGGGTTGACGTGGGCGGTCACATGACTCAAAAGGAGAATTGAAGATCCATCGTAGGTGGAAACAAAGAACAGGAACTGAACTGACCATATTGAGCTGGAGAGAATGTAATTAAATCAACAAGCTGACATTGACATTTCGAAAATAAAAAAAAAGCACAACAAATATAAACAGACATATGTATGAATCTGAAAACATAGACTGCCGACTCATATATGCGTTTGTTTAAATTATTTCCATTAATGAAGCTTGAGATAATGATATTCTTTCATTCACCAGGCAACAAATAAACTGATTGAGGCACAAAGTCCCTGAAGGCAAACAGCTTCACTCACAGGCACAAACACACTCATAAAAATTGGTAATTCAAAGGAAAAGTGCTGACAGCTCCTGACATTTGCCAGGGATCCAATCACAATATTTATACTGTCAACAAAAGTGTGTTTTCACGCTGGCGCTGGATTCCCTGCAGCTGTTGAGCGTCAGGGTCGAAGAGGGCAGCGGAGTTGATCTGCATACATACTGGATGCACACAAAGCGCTCGGTTTCATGGACATAATGACAAGAAATCAGTGATCACACTTTGTTGTTTGTAGCATTCTGATAAAAACAGTATGTTCAGTATTTTAACTCTGTTTCACCAAATCCAGACTGCAATTGTGTTCTGGTGGCAGATAACTTGACCCCACTTGTATTTCAGTCTTTGTCAGAGGACACCCGTACATAACGTGCACTAAGGGGTGACAGGACACCACAGGTTATATCGGGCTTAGTTATTAATGAACCATGCTGACCGAGGCCGTGACGCAGGCTGTTTCCACATTACCTGGAAAAGTCGGGTTCAACTTTGACACAGTAGAAGATGTCCTGATGTCCTGACTGATTTCAGCGAAGTTCTTCTGACATTTGGAGTGTGAACTAGGTCCAATACATGATGCAGGAAGAAGCTACAAATGTACTGGGCTGTAGGACCTAGTGACATACAAACATCGGTGTGAACTTTACCGCGGGTTTGCTTAGCGGAGAAATTCCTCATCCCGTGGGAGGGGGTCTGTGGTGCACGTTTGGACGTCACCCTGCTCCAACACATCTGATTGAAACGACCGGTCGGTGGAGCTGCTGATTGGAATCAGGTGTGTGGGAGCAGGTGACGTATAAAACGGACGACCGGGTCGGCCCCCGGTCTGACGGAACGCCAGCTTCCAAATACTGATCCAAACTGACCAAAAGTGTTTTGTTAATGGTGTAAGTGAATATGATGCAGTGTTATGTGAGATCTAAGTATTGAAGTGAAATGGTTTTACACTAGAGATCTCTCAGAGAGCTCAGACCTCTGCAATATTATCATCCTCCATTCATTTGATCTCCTCTAATACATTCACTCATCGTCACAACACGCCTTTGTCCCTAACAGTCAAATAGTTATTAAAAAATATTAGCAATGTTACACACCAAATTTCCTGTTCTGGATCGTAGTATCCACAGTTTTGTCATGACAGTATCAAAGTTTGACATGTTCAAGAACCTATAGTGAATGTATCCTGTATTTTAAAAAAAAAAAATTCTGTCAAACACTCTGATTTCCTGTGGAGTTCTAGACACAGATGCTAGAATGTTCCCATCTCATGATGAGATGGGAACATTCTCCTTTCTGGATTCCTCCTTTCCAGATGGTTCCAGAACACTATCAACATTTAATCATCTGGTCATCCAGCATTTCCTGAACATTTCGTTAAAATCCGTTTTGAACTTTTTCACTTATTTTGCAGACAGACAAACAGACATATGCCCCCATCTGCCTAACCTCCCTGGTGGAGGTGATAAAAAAAAGTCCTGATCCTGACGCGCTGAGGACAGCAGTAGGACCGTTTGTTCCTGTGCTTTCACATTCTCACTCTCTCCTTCTCCATCTCTCCATCTCTCTCCAGCTGTCCAGAGAGGCCGAATCCCTCCGTCCCACTCAGGTATCAGTCCCAACTCCCTGGCAGGTGGGATTGGAGTTGCAGGGCCGGGTCACATCGGGGCGGACTACTTCAACGGGCAGCCGGTGTCAGAGCTCATCTCCCAGCTCCTGCGGGCTGAGCCGTACCCCAGCAGCCGGTACGGGGCCCCCTACGGCCAGACCCAGATGCAGGCGTCGGCGAGCGGAGCCTCAGTCATGGGAATCGACAGCATCTGTGAGCTGGCTGCTCGGCTCCTCTTCAGCACCATCGAGTGGGCCAGGAACATCCCGTACTTCCCAGAGCTGCCGGTGTCAGAGCAGGTCAGTACAGACACTGGGGACGGGAGGGCGTTGGTGGGGGGGCGGGGGGGTCACCAGTGAAGAAGTCAGCTGTATAGAAACACCCAGTGGCGATTCAGTGTAAAACTACAGTAATCGAGGTTTCAGACAAAACATTTCTCCTCCCTTAGATTGAAAATTAAAAATTTGTGAGGTTGGCGAGTGTACGGCCACTTCGCAAAATGACTGTGCTCTAAAATACCAGCGGTATCCAAAATATGGGGTGGGGCCAAAATAAATCAGAGAGCACATGATCAAATTAAAGGGGTTCGGAGTGAAGAAGTAAAAAACGTACGCTTGACAAATTGACCATATATGTATGTTTGTCTCCAAATGTAAATTCTATATTTGTCCACATTGCATATGTTTCCAACCTCTCAGAAGTCCCTGTAGGGTCGATGTGACCAAAGTGTCGTCACGCGCTCAGACACTGTTTTCTAACCTGAACCCGTCACAGGTGGCGCTACTGAGGCTCAGCTGGAGCGAACTGTTCATCCTGAATGCTGCTCAGTCCGCCCTGCCGCTCCACATGGCTCCTCTGCTGGCAGCAGCTGGCTTTCATTCATCACCCATGTCTGCTGAGCGCGTCGTGTCCTTCATGGACCAAGTCAGGATTTTCCAGGACCAAGTGGACAAACTCAACCGGCTACAAGTGGACTCGGCTGAGTACAGCTGCCTCAAAGCCATCGCACTCTTCTCACCAGGTACGAGCCCTGGATTCAGGTCGATTCACATCGGACATGACGAAAAAAACAATACCGAAGCCTCCTACCAGATTCTTCTCAGGATGCTTTCTGATGACTGAGGAGAAAAAACTAACACCTGCATGTGGTGGAACAGTTGCAGTTGTTGTGTGACATGTGAAAATAGGTTTTGTTCATGTAAATTCACGTAACCTGACAGAAATCAAACCGAATGTTAACGTTTCATATGTTTGAATTCAGTTTGTAATGAACTCGTTTAAAGAGTTTTTCTCTGAAACCTGCTTCCTGGAACGGGGGCCCTGTTTAGGTTCATTGTTCAGTTGGCAGTTGAGAAACTTCTTACCTTCGGTCCGGTGTGACTCAGTCATTTCTGAGCAGTATGTGACCTCCACGCTCCTGCTGCTGACAGCTGATACCAGCATTCAACGCTCTGACGATCTCAGAAGACACAGAAACACGACGTGCTCTCTGGATCGATGCAGTTACTGCAGATTGACTTTGAATTTTCCTCTGTCTCTTCACTCCCAGATGCTTGTGGTCTGACTGACCCCGCCCACGTGGAGTCCCTGCAGGAGAAGGCCCAGGTCGCCCTGACGGAGTACGAGAGGTTGCAGTACCCCAACCAACCCCAGCGCTTCGGCCGCCTCCTGCTGCGCCTCCCTGCCCTGCGGGCCGTGCCGGCCAACCTCATCTCTCAGCTCTTCTTCATGCGCCTGGTGGGCAAGACGCCCATCGAGACGCTGATCCGAGACATGCAGTTATCAGGGAGCTCCATCAGCTGGCCCTACGCGCCGGGGCAGTGATCCCCGCCGCCGACCGGAGTGAGACAGACGGAGATCGGACGGGGAGCAGTGACACAAACTGAATGTTACGAACATGTTAGGGTCAGCGTTCCACCGACATCACACCAAAGCTGCTTTCAGGGAAACTAAACGCACGATTGTCTTTCCGTACATATCTATACACATATAGATATACAGTACATACTGTATACACACACGTTTGCAGCACTTGTCGTTTTTTGCTCTCAACAGTCTGATCTTTCTTTGTCTCGTTCTGGACAAGAGCTTTAATTAAAAGGCAGACTCCAACATGAGGCCGTGTGCCCGTACTACCTCCTCCCATTCGCCCGTACGTGACTGAGTTTGAACCCGGTGTGTGTGTGTGTGTGTGTGTGTGTGTGTGTGTGTTTTCTCTCTGCTTTATTTTGTTAGTTGAAATGAAGCCATACGTACTTACTGGCAGCCGTCACTGGCCGCTCCAGAGCTTTATAACATCACAACTGAGATGACATCAGATTTTATGGAAGTTGTTTGAACCTGGTTGTGAAACGAATTTGTTACCAAATGTTTTTGATTGCGATACGACAAAGTATCACCTTGCACACCAGAATCATGATAGAGAATTGTATATTATACGATACAGATGCTACTAAAAAAGTAAAATACTCAGTGTGCTATGTGCTTAAAGCCACCGTGTAGAGAATGGTACAACTTCTCACTGCTGTGCCCCCTGGTGGCAGCAGCAAACATGGTGGCTTGAATAGAGTACACGATACCACGTTACGTTAAGTAATGAAGCAGACAGAAACGCAGCGGGCTCTTTAGACAGTCACGTCCTTTGTTTAACATTATTACCTCATGTTTTATACAACGAAGATTGTAAAGTCATGTGCTAAAGATGTATTTAAAGGGATCAAGCTTCAATTATACCCGACATCTGAAGGGACACTGAGTATCTCCCCACTGATGAAACCATTTTAGTGTGATGTGACAGTTCACATATAGAAGCCACACTGAGTGACCCTTGCCGTGTCTTTGTAAAGGGGTAGTTTCCCCATTTGTGGTGGCCGCTGTAAAGCAGTGTTTCAACGTGGCCTGATGGACAGAAGTGGAAAATCACGGTGATGATAAATGTGTACACAAGGTGCTTCAACTGTATGAAGCTGTTTGTTGGTCCAGAGATAAAAACAGCCATGTTCTACGTGTTAACCTCACAAACCCAGCGTGATACTCGATAGCTTTGCCAAATTACTGGACTGAAAGTCTAAACATGTTTTGTATGACTTTTGTATTACCTGGTGTTATATCACATTTAAAAAAAAAAAAAAAGACCATTGAGGTCATGATCCCAGATGCTGTCAGACAAAACGTTGTCCTCGTGTTGGTTTTGTGATTTGACTGTGTAGCTCATCGTGTACCAGAATCATGTTGCTATGACCATGCCAAACCTAGATATACAAAGAATTTCAAATGGCTGAATTAAAAGGATGCACGTTCTGCTTGTGGATGATTTCAAGTTTCAAGTAGATAGACAGTGTTTGTGGGAATGTGAAAATTTAAAATTTAGATTGTGCTGAATTGCAAATAAACATGTTTTGTTATTACAGAGCAATAATAATAGTGTGGAACTGGGGTGACTAGTAATATTAATAACAATTATAATTATATATAAATCCACATAATATTCATATTATTGAATAATATTATAATATCCAAAGAGACTTTTATACTATTACTATTAAATAATAATTATATATTTATATATTATCAAATACAACAACAACAACAATAATAATAATGATAATGATAATAATAATAATAATAAATCATAGGGTCCATGACCAGATGTGACACGTCCCCGCTGATCAGACACATAAGAAGTTGTGCTGCCCTCTGCTGGACAACAATATGAGCTGCATCACGCAGCTCTTCTGGCAAAACATGCAAAAGATGAAATTACCGTAGAACAAACACAAACAATTAGAAATGTTTATTATTAATTGGATCCAACTCTTTTTAGACATTATGTAGTGAAAGTATACTTACAAAAAAAATCATAATTGCATTAAAAAATTGTATAAAAATAAATGGCTCGCAAAGGGTTTGTGGAACGTCAATGTTCTTCACAACAATTCATGGCAAATTACAAGTGTGTCTGAGAAATTTAACATACATTAGATCATAACAATCTGCACAAGAAGTGAATGACTACAAAATTCACACCTGAAATCAGCAGGTATCTTCAATGATGAGCCAAGAAGTAATCGCATGTTTTTCCAGTTTCATTCATGTCGTCAGGGAGTTTTTACTAAGTTGCAACACATCTGAAATGAACACTTATTTCAAAAAAATAAAAATAACATAACACCCCTGTGGGTCTATGTACACATAACAGAGATGTTTATAGCGGAATGGGTACGAGCAGTAAGTTTGTTCCTTTAAAATCTGCAGGTGAGAACAACCACACTGCTGTATTAACGTAGTACAAGGAGGAGTATATACAATACAACACTACTGTACGTCCCCTTTTTGGTCTCAGTGCATCTATGTCCAGGATCAGGGGAAACAGAGTTCAGGTAGAGACACCGACATTAGTTACAGACACGGACTCAGATATTAGAAACAACAAATGCTTATTTATGACATATGATGAAGACAAAAGTTAAAAACTGGCGGTTACTGACTTCCACACGAGGCTGTTTTAACCTGCTTCAGACGTTTGTGAGACAGAGAGCAAACCACAGAAATCAGGCGCAGTTCTCACACGCAACGACGAGGCCAGGTGATTTTACCTTTCTCTGGCTCCGCCTCCACGTCGTCACGAGTGGCTGCACACAGCAAACATCGAAGTGAAAAATGGCAGTTTACGTGGAACCTTTACTGTACCACGTCACTCATCCCTTGTGTGGATACAGGACACAGGACTAGAGCCAATGAGGAAAAAAGTCCTAACTGTTATCGTCAGTGTGTGTGTGTGTGTGTGTGTGTGTGTGTGTGTGTGTGTGTGTGTGTGTGTGTGCCAGCGAGAGGAGGCACCGTGCAGGTAACTTTGGTCTCAGCATCTCACGCCCTCTTTGTAGCGCTGTGGAGTGTGTGTTGACATGTGGGTCGTCTGGACAGCAGCGTCGGTCGGGGCTCAGGGGCTTCACGAGTGGTTCTTGTCGTAGTCCTTCACCATGCGCTTGATGTGGAACAGTTTGTGTCTCAGCCTGCGGCACTCGCTCTTCTTAAACTGGTAGTCTGGAGTCTATGACGCAAAGAGCTCACATTTAACATCAAACCACGCAGATTTGATCAAATAAGACGTGAGAAACGACCCCCGACCTGCTTGGTGTCCTTCAGTTGATTGTATTCCTCTGCTACGACCTGGTGAGATAGAAAAACACTTGTTCAAATCCATGTCACATCCAAAAACTGGATTGTGTAGTTTTCCATCCGTTTGCCCTCTTGACATGTGAAAGACCAAACTCACACAGATAAATCATGAGTCTAGTTGAAAACCTAGGGTTGTTTCTAACTCTTTTCTGTCAGTAAAGCAGCTGTTCACCATCGCTCTGAGCTGTGAGGAGGAGAAGAAGAACGCAGGAATGATGCTAATGTGATTTCACTGAGCTAACACACTGCAGAACTCAAAATCTGTCAAAGAATATTCATTTATTTATCGTGAAAATGTCTCATTTCTAGCTATAATATCTCTTTTGCATTTAAAATAAGACACCACCTGAAAAAGCAACTTGTTTTTAGACATTTTACACTTATTTCCAGCAAGTGTTCACTTGAAATAATCAGATTATTTTTTTTCTGTAATAAGAAACAAAGTGCCTGCTTGAAACAAGTGACGATTGTCAAAAAATGGTCTCATTTTGTATTTGTACAGACATTTCTTTGACTAGAAATTATACATTTTGATAAGAAACGAGACAAATATTCTCAGTAGGTAACAATTCTTGCAGTGTGACACTAGAACAATCCGGGTCATATGAGACTTCGTCCCTCCTCATCTCACCTGATATTTGGCGGAGGAATCATCCAGCGTGTCCAGCTGCCGGCTGAGTTTGTTTAACTGATCGTTGATGTCGTCCATGTCTGCACACAGGCGCTTGTACTCCCTCAGGTCGGCATCAAACTCTCTCTTATAGTCGTGGCGTTGTTGGTCGGACGTGATCTCTGGGTACAAACTGCAGCACAGGGACAAACGGATGTCAGCTGACTGAGACAGTCACACCTCAAACGTACAGCCGGCGTCTGTTAACTCCCCCCCTTCTCATCAGCCACATGAACCTCTCTGGTTTGGACCTTTGGCCCAGTTCTCTCCTGCCTGAGGACCCGCTGGGGAACGGCATGCCTCAGGAGATTAGCTAATCTGCTGCACAGAATGAGGAATACACGAGCGGAGTCCACGGGGCTCATCGGAGCTTACAGCCCTTTGTTCAAGTCTGAGAATTAAGGTCTTGTCCTGAGGGAGAGGCCGTATTTGACTTCAATCTGGATGAGGTGCTTCGGCTGGAGACATTCCCCCCCTGTAATCCAGTTCCTGATGCTCCCGTCTCACCTCTCCCACTCGCCCGTGTCCAGTTCGTTGCCCGTCTCTCCTCCCGTGGTGTACTCCGTCTCATACTGGGACTCATCCACGTCGGGGTTACGTCTGCGTCTCTTGCCCCGGTTGGCGGAGGGTTTACGGCCTCCGCCCGTCTCCTCTGAAGGACTGGAGCTGGTCCTCCCGCCGTGGGAGAGCACCTCTGCAGGTCGGAGGGCGGTCCGCTCTGAGTATCTGCTCGACAGAATCACGTACACAAGCGGGGCGACTGAGAGATTACGTGAATCTAGAAGAGTCTCAATGGTCGACAACCTGGATGAACGTCCATTTGCTACTCTAAAGAGCAACCACTGATCAGTGTTATTTATATTTGCTCACATTGTTGGAACAGAGACGAAGGAAGATCTAGAATCTGTACACATTTACAAATGGTTCGAACAAACATATGCATAAGACTCCACACTGCTTCTCCAAGAGGAACTGATGTCTAAAGCCTCATCAGACTGGAATCACCCTGCTTTGATCACTGACAACTATTCACAGGTTTAAATAGGTTTGGTCTTGTTATTTTCAGTTACACTGTCCATCTTCAATACTTCTCATGTGTCCACTGGGCGGTCGGGCCCATCTTTGTCCTCATTACTTTACGTTTACGTTTTCTTTCTTTGTATTACTCAATGTTTAATTAAATTAAATGTTGAAATGCATGAAAAGTGTTTGGCTGCAGCGTTTCTCGCTGCCATGTCGATGCCCCCCGGTAGCTGGGAGGAAGAAGGAGCAGCTCTTTCATAACAAAAGGTGGAAGCATGCTCAATTTTGTATGTTTGCAGGGATTTGTAGAGGAATCCAAATATTACATGTTGTTAAAAAAGCAGAGCGCCGCATGGCTTTTATGCATTCTTCAGCCGTTAAAGTGAAAGACGTAACGACGCTAGTGTTTCACCTGATTGAAAATGTCTGTGTTTCATGAGAAGGACCCGCTTTTTATATTTTGTTAAGAACCCTTCATCCTCCTATAAAAAAAAATACAAAATAAATGAACATGAAAAAAAAGGAAAAAAGGAAAAGTTAATCCAGCCAGGGCTCAAAGGTCACAGGCACAGCTCTGCTCTGCGCGGCGGTAGGGCAATATGTCTTCATGGGGTTTAAACGAGCGCTGTGATTAGATAGCGCTTTGTGGGAGTCACATGTTTTCACGTGGCATCTTTCTTTTATTTGATTTACGGCACTCAAAGCGGGCTGCTATTCTCTAAAAGAAACGGTACAAATACTGCAAAGCATTCAAATCACTGAGCTTCGCACTCACTCGTTGTTGTCGTCCATTTCCCCGTGATAGGAGCTGCTGTCCGCCTTGGCGGGGGGGTAGGAGATGACACTGTTGGCCGAGGCGTTGAGCAGCCCGCCTCCTTTCTCCGACACCAACAGGGTTGGGGCGTCCTGAACGCTGCGGCTTTCCTCCACATTGTTCACCTACAGCAGGCAGGAAAAACACAGGAGGAGCATAAACAAACGACCGAAGCAGACCGCAGGCACAGTGTTCGGACTGGACATCCTGTCGACGACACACATCCAGTCCTAACTGACACGTTTCAGTCAGACTCCTTTCAGCAAGTCTTTGAACAAAACTGAGCAAAAACGATGAGAGAGAAAAGCTACTTTGGCAGCAGATGCACCGGTATGGAGTGAAGAGTTCTTCATGTCTGACGACTCGGGCCAGCGCCCGTCTCTAATGACTCACCTGGGTTGAAACAGAGAAGACGGAGTCAAACCCAAACGACTTGTTTGGAGTCAGTCATTGTTCAAATGTGAAGGAGTTCCTCCCACATCACTACCTGACAAACGTCATCAGTCATTAACGGCCTCGTACGCTTCCTCTGCACAAAACGGCAGCTGTTTCTCAACAACGTGAACGAGGCAGAAACAAGGAAATGTAAAATCTAAATTAAAACTTTGGACAAAGTAGCAGGTGTCTGATAAAAAGGCCGATTTCGGAAAACCTCACGTTAATGAACAACGAGGAACTCAAACAACTCCAGTGAAAAACAACATCTAGTTCATGCTTAAGGAATAAAAACAGCGTAAAAGGTGACTTCCTTCACAGAGTTAGTGAGAACTTTGCTCTGCTCTGACATCTGAATGACATTTGTGCTTCATGCCACATGGTCAAACACGTTCTCTGACCAATCAGCTGTGAGTGAGTGAATAAAAGAGAGACGACTTGAGCAATTCACACATTTGTGAAGAACTGTTATGAAACGTCCACTATGGGCAGAATAATATCCAACATTCCTCGGTGAGCGGGAGCAGAAACAAACATGAGCTCCCAGAAAACACCAGTTCACTGAGGGTGGAGTTGTCTGAAAGAGGAGCGCGGCGCCTGCAGCCGTACACGATCCACTTCACGGCGGAATCCGAAAAATGCCCTCTCACTGAGTACTACAGTACTACGTACTACGTGCTACGGACTACGGACACGCACTGTGGACCACGGTCGGACTAACTGGAACCCGGTGAAGCACGGGCAGCGGGAGAAAGACAGGACAGGATGTTGTTCAGGGAGCTGGAACGAAGGGAAGCACACAACGTGGGGCCGCGGGGGGAGAAGCAATAAATACACAGAGGAGCCGAGCAGTGGGGTGTCACGGTGGAGGGAAGAAGAAAAAGACAAGTGGAGCCTTCGGACTTCACGGCGCACGTTGGATTGGGGGGGCCGGCTTTGAGTCACCATGGGAACACATCATAGAGAGCCCAGTTGGTAGTTAAACATCCCGTCACTAAATTTTAAAGTTTAGTGTCACAAATTCAATCCATGAACGTGACAGAGTACCACTGCAACTACGTCACCAACAGGCAAATACCTGAAATACTTTCTCAGGGTTTGTAACAACAGCAATCATCTAAGTAGCAACCGTCCCAAAGATAGGTCCGATCTATTTTAGTAATAGAACCTTCCACACACAAAGTGAAATGTTTAAATGTCACCACAGAAGCCAGCTCAGAAACAAATGCAACTTTATCGATATATTCGTTACAAAACAATGTGAAAAACTGCAGTCACTTGCTACTGTTCCATTTCTACGTCCATCAGCAGTCCCAGGCGCACAGACAGCTCATGACCTCATGGAGAAGACAATGCAGAGCCCCCGTGGACTGAATGAGACCAGTGTGTGAGGTCATCACAGTGAGTCCCGGGTCACACCCACTGTCTCCAAGAAGCACCATGACACTGCAGCAACCAGGCGAAAAAAGGACGACGTCGTTCCCACGACGGATCTTCATCGTACCCAACATGTCACGGGGACAAACCCGTCAACGGTGCTTGAACAACAACTGCCCACTTTGGACCTCTGTTCCGTGCAGCAAAAAAAACCAATCGACTTTTGAAGTCTAGAGCTGCCGTAGTAGTGTCAACTTTATCATTGTAGCGACAATAAATGGGATGACATCATCATCATCATGAGGCATGGCTCCAGTCACAGACAGTGGATCCAGTCAGGGCTCGTCTGCTGACTCCGCACCGCTCACACAGCGAGAGGGCACCGAATGACAGCTGCTCTGAGGAACAGCGCACGTACCAGTGCTCGGATGTCTGTCACAAACACCCAGTTCGGGCTCAGGTCCAAGTCAACAGTCAAGCCCTCTTTCAGGTAACAGCCACATGTGAATGTTGTTGTTGTTCATAAACCTCTCTTGAAACCACCCTCCCTGCTCACTATCTCCTCCGGAGGTTAATGATTACTTAGAGTGAAACCAGGTCGTAGACCATGAGCAAACCACCACTGACTGAATGCAGTGACTCCATCACAAGAAGTTAAGCCCCTTATTTACGACATTATGGTGCCTTCAAACACATGTACGATACGGGACGGCAGGGAATGAGATAAAACCGGGGGTTGTGCAAGTCCCCGCTCTTTGTCGCTGTGCGTCACCACAGTCAAACTAACCCCCCCTTTATGACAGAGGACTACTGCTCTGGGCTGACTCACTAACACATGACTCTACCGACTTACCTGATTTACATTGTGACCGATGGTGCCACGCAGCAACAAGTTCAACTACAGATCAGGACAAAGCATATGTCGGTAAATTCAGGGGCTACGACACGAAAAAAAAAAAAAAAAAAAAGCAAGTAATCAAATATTTCATAATCTAATCTCAGCGAACACAGTATTCCAGCCATGTTTTCCAGGCGGGATTTAAAATCTCTGACCTTGTTGATTTGACTGCGCGGACAAACTGTGGGTGAAAGCAGGTCAACAAAGATTTCTTTGCAAATCCCACCTAAACCCAGTCTATTAAACTTACCCAGTCCTCTACGTCTCTGCCTTCGGACGCCTTCCCACCGACCAGCGGCCTGTCCCAGTAAATGTTGGGTTTGCCGTAGCGCCAAATCTTCCCTCTCGTTTTGTGTGCAAAGAAAGCCGCAACGCTCAGGGCGACGACGACCAGGAATCCACACACCATGGCAACTCCCTGCACAACATGGAAGTACAATCCGACGCTGTCATTCAGATAAGCGCTGACATGAAACCAACATGTTTTATCCTGGCACAAGAGAGAGATGATACAAAACACAACGTGTCCCCAAAACAGCTGACAAACAACACTTCCATCACTGCTGATTCAGCACTTTGTCCAATGAAAAGCTGAAGAAAAGACCAAAACCTCTCACAAACCTCCTGCGGGTCCACAAAGCAGTAATGATAGAGGTACTGGTTGTAGATGGGGAAGCCTCCCACCCCTCCCATCTGGGAGTAGCTGGTCTGATAGAGGTTCTGGCACATCATCAGCATGGGATTGTAGATCATATTGGCCGACCCCTGGGACATGGGGTTCACCCCCACGATGTAGACGATGGTGATGATGCCCTGTAGAGGGCAGAGTGGGGACAACGAGTGACCCATTGACCTAAGAGTCTATAAAGAAGTGACCGGGTGTGAAAAGGTGGGGTCGCTGACCTGCAGGAGAGCCATGATGACGCTGGTTACGAGGACAGCCAGGAAGTACTTCCTGCTGCGGATGATGTTGGATTTGGAGAAACTGGCGATGAAGAATCCCAGCGTCCCCATAAAGTTAATGGCCGCCATGGCAATCATCGCCGTTTTGGCCGAGTAGGGGGAAATGTAGGAGCCGTAGTAGTTGCCGTAGCCTCCATAGCTCCCATAACCGCCGTATCCCGAACCAAAGCTGCCTCCGCCATAGCCGCCGCCGAAGCCTCCTCCCGATCCATAATACCCCGTTCCCGCTCCGTATCCGTACTGAATATCCCACATGAGAGTGGAGGCCACGCAGGCAAATATGGCCAGACACAGCACGATGACCGCCGCCATCATGGCCTTGACGATCCCAGGAGGTGACAGCCATTTGTAGAAGAGCTGCGGTTTGTCCTCGATGTAGTAAGAGCCCGGTGGAGGTGGGTAGGCGTTGTAGTCACTCTGAGGGCTGTGGAAGCTGCCGGAAGTAGCAAAGCCATTGTTGGATGGCGGCGTGAAAGGCGGACTGTAGACAGGTGGACTGTCGCTGTGCTGCTTGTCAAACATCGTTCCCCGAGAGCTGAGAGCTGGAAATAAAGATCAGTGGAAAATGAATGTGTGTCTCCACAGAGCACCGGAGCAGAGGAAGAGGAAGCCAACGCTCGGTTGTCGATCTGAGGAAGCTGGGCGTGACGCTCACGTACCGCCCAGTAAATGTTTGACTGCTCCAGGAGTAGTTATGAAGGTCTGACGAGCGCGTTTGTGAAACGTTCTCCTTCTATCACGTCGAGTCCAGAAACGGAGGCCACATCTTATCTCCTCACAAACTAGACACAAACTAGACCAGACCTGCTTTTCTTTACAGAAACTGAACAGATAGAAGAGGGTCGACCTCCGTCTGGAGGCTGAAGCAGTAAGGTCGGAATCCGTGGAGACGTCTGTACCAGGACAGGCAGCGCAGCTGCACAATACTTTCCTTCTTGGCTCCTCGCAGGCAGTAGGAGTGGTTCTCTGCCCCTCACAACGTCCACGCTTTGAACATTTCTCATCCTGCCCTCCAGCTAAAAATCTATTGTTTTTGCCAGATTCAGTGAGACACAACTAAACAACGACCATTCTTTCCAACACGTAAACAACAGTAAGTTACCCTTAAAAAACAAACTAACATGCATTTATCTCTGTCTGTGCTGCGAACAATACGCTTTGTATCTTATCCTGGCTTCAGTTAAAGACTGTTTTCAGTATCACATAGCATGGACTCGTCCTTATGACAAAGAATATACAGAAACACATGCTGCTAGTACATGTGAAGGTATTAATACTGCGACTCAGTCCACATCCAACCGCTCCTGTTGAGGCCGTCCAGTGGAAACGCGTGTGCAGACGTCCAGCAGACAGACGCTCCCCGGCAGCGCCCCCGGTCTGCGGTCCCGTCATAAGTCTTCCTTCTCTAAGGGACGCTGGCACACGCAGCAGAGGAGGTGTCGCCTCAGAGCCCCCATCCCAGACACCTTCCCCTTACTGCCGCCTTCATTCCTCCTCATCCTTCAACTCCCCTCTTACTTCTCCTGTCCTCAGTTCTACCCCCCCACACCCCCCACCACCCTCCCTCTGTAACTTCTTGCCATTGTTTTGGGAGCAGGAGGGGCAAAAGTCAGGGCTGCTCCTAACAGTGTTGCCATGG